>NAGG01000203.1:0-28653 GCA_003031705.1 Calonectria naviculata | reverse complement strand
AGATGTTTATAAGGTGCAGTTTTATTGTTTCCGTCAGGTTTTTTTTTTTTTTCCTTCTGGGGGGGTCGTGTCTTCTGTGTCGGCTGTGGACGAGGCGTTGGGACGAGGTATACCGCCAAACCAACGCGAGTCTCGCGCGATGTGATTGAGTGGGAGTTGGCGTTGGGAGACACGACCAGGACGATGAGGCCGGCTGACGGGTGACAAAGCCGCAGATCAAAAAGTAGTCGGGGCGTGGAAAGTGACGGCGCACACGACGCGGTAGTTGATTTGTGACAGAGGGAAGCAACCACTAAAGGAATCCCAAGCCGGGGAAAATGGGCAGCCACACAACGAGGATCGAGAAGTGGGTTTTTTTTTTCTTAATCGATCGATGGGGCGTTGAGTGTGGTGTTTGGCGGGCAACGTGACGAGAAGAGCGAGGGTCGGCGGCCGGGCCGAGGAAGAGGCTCAGGCCAAAAGTTGGATTCAGGAACAGGCACAGGCAGCGGTTGGAGTGCTGTATCGGGGTGGCGATCATGGGGGGAGGGGAGAGGGCGAGAGAGGGAGACAGGACCGCCGAGTCCGATGCAAAGTTGTCGAGGTTTCGGACGGGAGCGCGAAGTGGGAGTGGGTTTGTGGAGGCGGAATGGCGGATGTGGGAGTCGAAGAGTGTGGATGTGGATGGTGATGTGACAGAGGGCGTCTGGCTTGATCTGATTTTCCAGCGGTACACGGGTTGGCGGGCTGTGGCTTCCTGGGGGGTGCAAGTACCCTCTGGATTCTGGAGCCTCTGTTTGTATGGGGCGGCTACAGCACTGGTCACTGGGCTTCCATGGTGGAGGTGCTCCGTCGAGCGTGGAGCGTGGAGCGTGGAGCGTACTTTAGGTACTAAATTGAGCGTACAGAGAACGTGGAGCGTGTTCCTCCTTCCACTTTGTTGGCTGGGTGGTACTTGTGTACCTACCCCGTCTGGCACTTGCCATGCCTGGCTGGGGGACGGGTCTGAGGGAGGAGGGACCGGTGGGCGGGTCCCGCATGCTTAAGGCTTTAATTGGACAAGAACCGTTGGACGTGAGACGCTGATTGGCCCGACCACTGGCAGCGACTTGCTTCTGGGTTTTTTAAATAGAGGTACCTGAGCGAGGTACCCGGTCCACCCAATGTACGTACTTGTGTCCCTCCGTTCGGTCCCTCTGTTCGGTCGCGCCGGTGCGTATCCTGCAGGAGGCACACATTCCGTAGCGACTGCGTGTGCCTGCTGGGCGTGCCCCGTAGGCTCTGGCTTTGGCCCTGGCGCTGGGCGCCCTGACCCTGAGGCCCTGGCCTGGCCCTCCCGACCCGTGCCTTGCCTTGGCTTGCCTCGCCTTTGCCCTGTTTTGGGTCGACTGGGCACGAGGGCGCCAGCGACGAAAAGGCGGAGGAGGCATACAGGCCGGTGGTGCTCCATCTCGTGGCCAACAATCACCAGCTACCTCTGCCCAGCTCTGGCGACATGTACCTCCGCAGCCTGACCAGTCAACCTCGAGTGTCCATGTCCGCCGCGTACTGGCTACTCCCCTTGCATCAGCACTGGCCGGTGCCCCCTCCTGCATGCGCCTAGGGCCTAGGCGACAACCGTTGGTGATGATTCCTCACATTCTGCATCCCGCGATATCATCCCGGTCACCGATCTCCTGCCAGCCCATTTCCCCTCCGCTGAGGCCCAGGGGCCCAGCACACGCCACGCCCGCGGACTGCCCACGGGCCACGGCACTCGCAAGGAATGATGTGTGTGTCCAGGGAAACCGAAAATGTGTCTCTCATTTTCTCTTTAGGCGTCAATCCCGCCTCGGAACTTCCATGATCCATCGGCCGACTGCACGCATCCCCACTCTTTCTCATTCTTTCACTTGACTCGTTCCACGCCCGACTTATAGTGCCTGCATAAAAGCCATGCCAGCACGTGATGCAGCCAGGTCTCGACAGAGGAGACTCCGTCGAGGAGTGTGCATCTGACGGAATTTGATAAGTGACCAAGTGAACCGGTGAGTGGGCAGTGGCCTGTTGTGGATCGGCGTCTCCAGGAAAAAGAAAGCAGATGCGTGAGACATACATACGGCGCGGCGGGCTGTTTGCCTGTTGGCATGTCATGATATCCGCCTGGGTGCATTGGAGTGAGCAAAGCCACACCTGCACATGACACTTGTGGGAGAGAGGGAGAGGCAGAAGGCGTCCTCGGCCGTGATCCAACCAGTCAACTACATGCTCATTTTCCGTATTGTCCCCGTCCCGAGTCTTGTCCCGATTCAAAACTAGAGATTTTGGCCTTATTCCCGCCCCAGCCCGATAAAACATCAGCCCCCTACTGGAGGGTTACATCAGAGTCGCCCGTCGTGCTGCACGCTCTGACAGCCGTTTATTTTTTTTGTTTTTTCTTTCCTTCACCGGTCGTTGTCCTGATAATATCCTCTGATCTTAATGGTGCTGCTCCGACTGCCTCAAATGCTTCAGCTGCCTCCCAAATACGCGTCTGATGTCTCACTCGTCGCCCCTGTTCAATTTGCGTGGCCCAAATCAGTCCACGCACTTCGTGTCTCTTCTCCCCCACTCCTTGCCGACCCCGGTTCCGGTTCGCGGTCGGCTGGACGAGGTTTGCCGATTGGTCCCCCACCTCGCCCCGATGCCAATGGTCCATGCCTGCCCTCTGTGCATTGGAATCCTACCTGAACACCAACCCGGACGACTAATAGTAGCCGTCAACTAATAGCAGTTTGATCCATGAACTAACACTATCGAACATGTTCGCAGTAGCTGAACAATCTGGCTCTCAACTAACTAGCCCATAGGCCCATAAGCCCAGGGCTAGCGAATCCTATCTGGCCCCGGCCCCGGCTCTCACAGCCCTGGCTCGGATACGGCCGATCCAAGAAACAAGCCCGCACCCGACGCGGCCAACTCTATTCCGTGCCTCCGGAGGCAGCGCCCAAAAAAAAATCCGGATTTGCGTGTACTCACTCACTTTGTGCTGACCAACCAACGCCATTCGCCACATGGCGTTTCTCGGATTGCCTCCCGTCCAGTCAACATGGGTGGCGTATGTGGCGTTGAGGGGAGGGCTGAGAAAGAAAGACAGAAAGAAAGAAAAAAAACTCTCGCATTCCAGGTCAACCTTCCTTATTCCCCCTGACAAGCAAAGAAGTGAGGAATTCCAGGCTCCTGGTTAGCGGGCTGGGAGTCAGCCCAGCGATGATCGGTCAGCACGGTGGAGAGACAAGGCACAGCAAGGCACAGCAGCGAAAAGGAACAGCTGGGCCGGCATGGGCGATGCCACCCTATCATGGGGCTTAGCCAAGTTTCGTCTTGACGAGTGTCATCGTGCCTTGCTTTTGGTGGTTTTTCGAGATTGAATGAATTGGACTGAGGGAATCATGACGCGATGAATTAGTTGTCATGATAGAAGCTGACATGACCCTGATTTTAAACCTTTAGCCTGTAATCAGGGAGGGGCCGATCGTACATACAGCAAGAGTCAGTCGACCAGATTAACATTTATTACGTGCAGTAGGGGCCATTGCTAGGTGAGAAAAAGCCAGGGTTTCTACGGGGCTAGCTATCAAAAGGAATTTTCCTAGACACGGCTTGGATACACTATGAATAGTCCAGACCTGCAAAAAGAAACGTGAGGTCCATCCCGCCAATCCAGGGTAGGCGCTGGATACACGAGAGCCGTTTGCGCACAGTATTGGGTAACACGAGAATTGGCTATTGTTCCAAGTAATGGAAGAAGAAAATTGATAAAAATAGTAGTAAGCTTGGGTATAATACGGAATCGCGCAATAACCCACGAAATGCGACATACATCAACAGTCTCAAAGGGTAGAACAAACCCATAGTAGCCCAGGCCAACTCCCCGCCCCCAGAATAATCCCTGGCCTTTTCCCAGCCTGCCTAGTACCCATTTCATAAACCCGTGTCCATCTATCCATCTATCAGATTCGTAACCGACTCATGAGACATCATAAGGATTCTTTCCAATTTGGCAATACAAAGTCCCGACTCCACCTCCAGAAAAAATAAAACAAAACAAAGGGGTCATGCAACATAAACCGGCATCCGACTGCCCAGCAACTCGCCCTTGCTCACCTGCAAGTCCGACTTGTGAATGTCGTGCAGCATCAGCCAGCATATCATCCTAAACACCAGCGTGCACCACACGTCGTCGTGCGAAACCTGCTGGCTGCTCAGGGGGGGCTTCTCCCCTGCAGGCGAATCCTGGTGCTGCTGATGCTGCTGATGCTGCTCAGCCTCGGACTCGACGTCTGAGGGCTCCGCGAGACTCGCCAGCTCAATGTCGACTGCCCCAGAGCGCGCCGACATCATCGAATGCCTCCGGTTGTCCTCGCGCACAGCGCTGCTCGCCCGGGCGCGGTTTCCCCTGGACCTCTGCGTCCGGGGGTCGAGCGACGGCCCGACGATGCTGGCCCGCCGACCGGTTGAGCTCACGGCGACGGGGACCACCTCTGGGCGGATGTCCCTAAAGTACACGTCCATGAACTTGTCCTGCCGCTCATCGGGGCTCGCGGCGTGCATTTCCGAAAAGGGAGAGAGTGGCGGCCGCGGCAGCCCGTTCATGCGGGGTGACGGGGGCGGTGCGTAGCCGGTGCGGATAGACATATTGTCGGTGATGTGGTCCTCGTGATCGTTGAGAAGTTTCAGGACTTCTTGGATGTGCGATCGCAGGACGTCCAGCACCATTTGGCGGCGGAGCTTTTGTCTCTCAGTCTCCTGACTCTTCAGCGCATGCTGGCTCGGGCCCGGCCGGCTCTTGGCGGTGAGGACCTCGTCACAGTCGTTGATGGCGGCATGGAGGGCATTCATGAAGCGCAGCTGTACAGACCCGGACTCGGAGTCCTTGTACACCAGTATCTGGCTAATGTGGTGGTTGATCCTTGCTATGAGGAACGCGTTCCTCTCCACCCTCGCCAGCGGCTCGCCGACGTGTTTCTGGTAGGCCTCCATCAGCTGCATGAGAGAAAAGTTCCGCTTGTCCCAGCGTTCGTAAGTGGGGTTGGGAATGTAAGTGAAGAAGCTGTGCTCGATGTGAAACACCTGGCCCATCATGCCGACTATTTCAAAAGCAACTGGAATTGATTAGCGACCGAGCTGAACAGAGCATGTTTGAATAGTTGGAGCATACTGGGGAACAAGTGCGATGTTCGCTTATCCGGGTTCGAAAAGCAGCGGACAGCATTATTGTTGCAGCCAATGGTGACGAGAGACTCGGATATGTCTCTGCGCGTGGCCATTGCGAGCGTACTGATGTTTTGTTCATGGGTTTCCAGAAACTCGAGTCGTCGGTGGTCGAGTGTCTCCCGATAGATGGTAGGCACATATCCAAAGCACAATTCCTTGATCTCGTCGACAGGCACCACGCGCATGCGGTCGAAACGGGACTTGCCATAGACGCGAAACGAAAACATGAGGCCAAGGTCCGGGATCTTCTCACCCAGGACCATGAAGCCGTTCCCCTCGGCGCGGTAGCGGTCCTTGGTGCGGTCAAACTCCTTCCAGTGAATACCCAGCGCCGCCACCATCTCTATTAGGTGGCACATGGTAGTGGTGGCATAGGGCCGGCTGACAGAGGTGGGCATGGTGTCCCAGCTCTTGTGCAGGCGCTGCAGGGCCACGGACAAGGTATGGCCGCTGCCGGGCTCCGGCGGTCCGGTAGGGAGGCTCTCGAGATTCGAGGAGCTGCTTGGAGGCGCCTGCTGCTTGTACTGAGCGGCCTGCCATACCTGGGACTCCCTTTCCATGCGCTGCACGGCTGAGAGCATGACGGCCCACGAGGCACGCTCCGTATCGGTGGTCTGGAGCTGATCCTGGGACGAGCCTTGGGGCCGACTCACCTTGCCGGCGTCGAGGTCGGTGAAGGTATCCTCGAGGCTCTTGTCGGAGCCGTCGAGGAACAGAATTGGCTGGTCGCTAATTGGGCCCCGGGTGTTTGTTGGAGGCGAGACGAAGATGACGGGCACCTGGAACTTGACCTCGAAGCGCATCTCGTCCCACGAGAAGCGCCGGATCTTGAACTTGGCCCATCGGCCCATGACTTTTTCGTTGCATTGCGAGTAGCCGGCGGCGGAGGCGTAGTACTGCTGGAGCACCTGCATAAAAGTCGCAATCAATGCGACGAGGGACACGACCAGCGCGACAACCGAGACGATGTTGTCCTCGTTGCTCATGATTGCGGTTTTGCGCGGGGGACAGTTCCAACGTCTTTTTCTGGGGCTGTCCCGTCGAGCTGAGATGCCAAGTCGCACGCTTAAATTAAGTAGTTGGCTGGATCAGGACTAGGGGCTGCCCGATAATGAGCAACGGGCGACTAGAGGGGAGAGAGGAGGAGGATCGTGAGGCAAGCCAGGCGGGACTCGAGTTATGGATTGGATCTGGTCATGATCTCGTTGAACAAGTGTTAGACCATGTCATGACCAGTTGAGAGAGGCGGCTGACTCTCTTTTCTTATGTCGAAACGGCAGCGACGGCAGCGGCCCCCAGTGCCATGCAGCCGGATGAGGCTCTAGCTGGAGACTCTCAAATGACGACCAAGCGAGTGGCGTAGCCCAGCCCTCGTCAGCCAGGGGGGGACAAGCGGTTCCTAGTGGACGGTTCGCTGTGGTTTGAGGCCCCCTCCTCTCAGCTCGTGGTTCAATCGGTTTCACCTGGCAAACTTGGGGTAACGACGAGATGGGCTGGGCGTTTGACTGGGCCAATTCTGCTGAGACAGTTTGCTATTGTGGTTACTACTATCTAACTATATCCATTAATAGAAAGCAATGAAGATGGAATAGAAATGAGGTAAAAGCTACTCCGTACATGGAAAATAAAATAACCAACGCGACTAGCCTATTCCATCGGCATGTGTGCTCCCAGCCCATCCACCCTTTTTTTTCCAACACGAAGGAGCCAATTAACGATCTGACCACGCGCCGTGGCCCGACCGACAAGCATCATCCCCTCTGGCCTGCGTTCAACGCGGGGTTCGATTGGATTAGCGTCCAGACCCGCTAACGAACCGCCTGACGAGAGCCAAGAAAGCTTCAATCCTAGCGTTCGCGGGGACGGGCCGATGTCCTTGCTAAGCTTTGCTCGTCTTGCAACCCGCGCCGATATATCGATCTTCCCGCCCTACGGCCTTGGCAGTGCCCGTCTCACTCTGGCTGCTGAGAGGTTTTGGGGCTGATTTTCATTATCATGATTGCAAAGTCATGTGGCGCTAATTCCAGATAAATACACATTGCAGGCCGCGTCATTGCCTCACAGCTTCGTCTCCTTCTTGCCCTTGGAAAAGTTCCGCTGCGCATCCACAGCCAGCGCCGCCTGATTACTCAACGCCACCACCTCTCCATCCACATCAAACACAATGACCTCGCCATCGAGCCGCCCCTTTCGTAAGACTTTTGTCTCGGCTCGCAGCCGGAGCCACTTTGCTCCTCCGGTCGGAAGCGCCTTTTTTATGTCCAGGCTCAGCGTGAGCGTGGGAAACCAAAACAAGCTGTTGTATGCGAACCCGTCTTGGGGAACCTCTGCCTTCGGATCCGATGGACGGAACGTCTCTATGGCAAACGGCCCGGGCAGGTCGGCTATCCAGCCCAGCGACGCATTGTCAAAGTTGTCGCCGTTGGCCAGTCGGAGCCAAAAGTCTTGGGTGGCAAGGCGCATGGGACCGTTCTTGGGGACGTAAATCTCAATCGCTGCTAGAAAGGACAAGTGCTTTGCAAAGGCATAGGATAACGGTTTCCAATTCGGATCGCGACCGAGGGCCAACTTTTCCAAATCCACCGGTGGAGGCGGATCACTGAGGGCGAACGGGGTGACCATGGTGAGGCCGTGCTCGGTCCCCAATTGTGAGTTTATAATGTAGGCCGACATCCGTTTCTTTGACTTCTGTGTTATCCATGGGCTCTGCTCCAGTAACCCGTCCTGGTACAGCGTAACATGCACAACCGACGTGGCCCGTCCGAGCTTGGCCTCTTCGACGACAAAGACGCCTCGCCCAGGCAGAGTTGCGCTGAAGAACTGCCAGTTTGCCGCTATCGGGTCGGGCTGCCCTCGAGGGCCCAGGTATGCGCTCGCGACTCGGAGAAAGATGGTTGCAAGGTAACCGCCCATGCACACTGTCATTTGTGGTTTTGGTCAGCCATGGGATGAACTCGTGGGGACGGGAAGCGGACGCGTACCTGAGCCCACGCAGAAGGCCTTTGAGATTGTGGCGGCATAGGTGGACGCATCGAGCTGCGTGACCTGCGAAAGCTTTTCGAGCGACGGCGCGTCCTTCATGGTGGATGAACGATGGGATACTGACTGTCAAGAACCTCACCGCAACGGTAACAAAGAACAGAATGCGTGATAAAACTAACCCCTTGACGATAACATGAACTCCTCTTCAGCCACCTCGACTTCATGGCCAACTGTAGCGCTTCGGCAAAAAGTGCCCCGCCATCTATATGCAACTAACAACCAACAACATCAACACGGCACGGAGCTGGTGGTGCATATCGTGGCTTGACTGGTGGCCGAGCTAGCAGACTAGGAGAGGCAGACAAGGCATGATGAGTAAAAATCGGCATTCCAACTCCTAAGCGGAACGATTGGTTAAAAAAAAAGTGAATAAGTGTCATTAGGTTGTCAAGTCGTTTCAACCGCGAGAATACA
This sequence comes from Calonectria naviculata, assembly GCA_003031705.1. Taxonomy (NCBI): domain Eukaryota; kingdom Fungi; phylum Ascomycota; class Sordariomycetes; order Hypocreales; family Nectriaceae; genus Calonectria; species Calonectria naviculata. The sequence goes on along the minus strand of NAGG01000203.1, from coordinate 19,983 downwards.
AACAGATGAGAAACTGCCGACAGCGAGTAAGTCTGTCAGCCCCACACAACACATATAACCCTCTATCTCTCCAAGCTAGATTATCCCAAAAGAAACAATACAGATCCGAACAAATGAACCAACCAAGAAAAAACAAGGAAAATATAGAAAACCAAACTCAGTCCTTGCCGAGAATCTCAGTTGCCGTCCCCCGGATCGCGTGCCTGTCCAGCTCTGAGAGCTTCATGCCAAAGTACTTGCCGAGCGCCTTGACTCGGTCGTACTCGGAATCGAATTGCACCTCGTACACCGTCACACCATCGGTACGAAGCTTGAGCGTGTTGCCGGCCATGACCAACACGCCGTTGATGTCCCCGTCGTCGTTGTCCCACCGGGTCAGCACCTCGAGCCGGCCGTAGGCCACCTTGAAGTCGTTGACGGTGGTGAAGCGCGTGCAGATGAGGTGCTGTCGCAGCTGGCTCGTGTGGAGCATCGAAGGCGCCAGGTTGATGATCTGGATATCCTCGGGCAGGAACTCAAAGTCCGTGAAGCAGTACAGCGGCGTCCACTCCGACTCGTATCCCGTGCGGCACTCGTAGATCCAGACCTTGCCCCGCCGGTTGGTGCCCTGGGGGATCAGATCGTACCGGAGCTGCACCTGGGTGTGCCCGATGTAGCGGATGGGCTCGCTGTTGTGAGGGTCCATCTTGATGGGCACCAGGGGGGCGTTGGCGCCGAAGCCGACGTCGACCAGGTACTGATCCTCGCCGATGGTGACAATGTTGACGCAGTGCTCAAAGCCGCCATACTTGCCGTGCTTGGGATCGAACATGCGGGCTCCCGCAATATAGGCCTCGAACCCTAGCGTGACGAGGAGTGTGTTGAAGAGGGTGTTGTTCTCCAGACAGTGGCCGCCGCGCCCCGGCTGCTCAATGATCTTGGTGTAAAGAATCTGCGGGTCGACGTCGATGACCCGGTGCCAGGAGTAGTGGAGACCCAGGTTCTCAAAGGGGATGTTGCAGAGGTGACACTTGTGAAGCAGCCGGAGGATGTCGAGCTGCCTGTCGGGCGGGAGATCCTCGACGCCAATGTTGGGGCGCTCATGGACGGGCACTCTGATGCGAGCAAAGTAAGGCTCCAGCTGAGAGCGACGATACTTGGAACGAACCGGCATACGCATCTTTCCCTCTTGGCGAGTGTCCTATGTTCTGTACGATGCTTGTGCTCCGTATGAAGTTCTCCTCTCGTGTGTCTCCTTTCGATTGTTAGTGAGCGTGGTGTGGGAGGGTGAGTTCGTTGGGACTCGATTGAGAAGAGCCGAGAATGCGGGAGCGAGAATTGCGCACGAGGGGAACGGTGCGGAGGAAGAAGAAGACCTGATAGGACTCCAAGGGAAGGGAGGCTTTTCTCTCATCTCATCAATCGTGAGGAATGTGGGAGGCATCATGACCTGGGCCAGCCCATACGACTATTGCCCGAATGGGGCCTCGTGTCTCGGATTTTTGTGCATCGCAGCTTAGTAAAACGAGGATGCGAAACGCCGTACATGATTTAATTGGCATGGAGTTGAGGTCATGTTTTGTTGATTGTTTATTTGTTTTCCTCGCGTGGCGGCGAAACAATTGCAGACGAGCATGTTGTTGCAGCATGTACAAGTTTTGGTGTTTTTCGCTCGAGCGCGCACGAGGACACGACCCAAAGAGTGACCGCCCGCATATTACTATGATTAGGAGCTGAAATTTCAAAATTTTTAGTTTAATTTGACGGGAAAACGCAAGTTAAAAAAAATATGTTACTGTAATTGGACTTTAATGGCGACCCACAAGAAGCTCTGGGGAGGAATTTGACGACTGGTCTTAATGGGAATGCCAGAGGCGCCCGGAGGGCCGGTTGGATGCCTACCGTGGTGTCTGATAGGGGGGCTTAATTTAGATCATCACGTCGCCCTTGATGGACGGTCGAGGCCGTATTGCGTCGGGCGGGTAAAACATGGCAAAGGGATTCATGATGTAATGCGGCCACTGCAATGCAAGACAACAGCGGGCGGCATAAGAATAAAAGATGTGCAGACGGAATTGTGCTTGCATCCAATGCCCAAGTTTTGAAACAGAACATTTATGTCCGAGAGAAGAGCCAAGTAGAAATGGGAAGGAAAGGGTAAGGAAAGGGTGGATGGGTATGGTTCGGTGCGGCGAACAAGATGACACAGTGACAAGTTGTCAGCCATTGAATTGATCACTCGAGGAGAATTCTGGCTGTCATCTTAGATTGATCGGTCATAGAAGCATAAAATAACATTATTTTCACCCTGCAAATTGATGTTGTACAAGTGGCTAAGGATAGTTCGTAGGCACGGCCGGCTATCACATACTTCATAAATGACGTGTTGTCATTTCTGTCGCATACTTTTTACACCTACAATAATGATAACACTATATCTATTTATTAACATGTCTTTTACACACCTCGTAACGTGACCTGAAAGCTTAGAAGATGGAACCGTGGTCTGTGGTTAACCCGCAAGTCAGCCCTGTGGGGTTATCTCCCGTGATGCGCGTCAAAGGGGGAATCTGCATACCAGCACCGCCCTATGGGTTCTATTGCTCTTAGCGGTGGCGGGATAGATGCCTTTAGTCATCAGGTTGTGATTACCCGATGCTCGAGTCAACCTCTAGCAGCGGGTCCTTGTTAGTCATGATTAACCGGCTTCCTCGAAATGATCGTTCTCCAAAGGACGTGATTTCCATTTCCAATTCAGAAAGGTGGACAAATTTATGACAGGATTTACGGGTAGCTTGGAAATAGCGGTTAATTGTGCCACTGTAGAGAGATGCAGCCCATCAATGCGTTTCTGAACCTTGGTGCTCGCCTGAGTCACCCGGCAAGGCCTGTGACACATCTCGAACGGCTTCTTGAAGTACACCAAAACCACGTCTACAACTTGTGAAATACTATAAAATAATACATAGGCAAATAAAGGACAGTTTCCCCTGTATTGTGTTATTTAAGTTCTTTTTATTGTTTCTGAAGCATCCTGTATGAATACCACGTGTCATACGTTCCGCTACCAGGCTCCATGCAAAGCTGCCCATATTGAGTTTTAAACAGCAGATATCTTTACATCTTGTCACATTCTATCCTTCCAACTTACAAACACCATCATTGTTCATGTACCTTTCCTGACCTTGTAATATTATCTTCTCATCCTGGCTTACCAGCCTAAGTCTTCATTCGAGGGGGCTCCACCCGGGCAAAAATCGGTTCGTTTCCAGTGAATCCCTTCTCTTTCAGCTTCTTGGCCCTCCTCTCCAGATAAGCACTATACGCCGGCTTCGGGATAGTTTTGGCAGGGTCTGTCCATATTTCGTATCCGGTGTCGGCCCACACAGACAGCTGGTTCATGAAGTTCGGATTTGGTCTGACCTTGCGTTTCTTCTTTACGGAATCCAGGGTGGTTTCCAGAGACTGACGGTGCTTCCACATAAGGTAGGCTATGACGATGGTGGCGGAGCGTGAGACACCCATGGTGCAGTGGACAAGGACGTTCCCATCACGGCTCTTCTCCTCTATGAAGTCGCAAGTCTCAGCTAGAATGGGGAGGAGATCTTGCGTCGAGTTATCCAAGGCTGTGATAAACATGTGCCGCTCTTCCGGCACCTGTACCCTGTTCGCCCTCATAGACCAGTATATCGATTGGACGTTTGAGAGTGAAACAATGGCGGTGATGTTATTCGCAGCCAGGGTGGGGACATGATGGGAGCTCCCTAAATCGCCGATATAAATACCGGGCTCGATTTCAGAGATTGGAGGGTTAGGATTATCGGTTAATGCCATTGTGGTTTGCTTTTCTGCTAAAAGACTGTGGGTGGAAGGGAAAGTTGGCCATGATGGGGGATTTGGGGCAGAACGGGCTTTTGACTCAATGTTTAGAGTTGGTGGCGCTGATTGAGTTGAGTGAACACGGGGCTACGTTATCGACTAGGAGGTTTTACTCAGACCAAGGCATCTGGTCGGAAAATCTCAAACCTGATGGGCCTTCATGCGTGATAGCTGATCAACATGGCTCCGAACGCGGCATCTTTATTTCAAGCGGCCGGCCGGAATGGAGTCATTGCCGAAATCCTGCACGGGGATCAGCCCGTAAATCAGCCTGGTGGGGAGCTGCGGTGGCGGTGCGTCTAGGGGTAGCGCGTAGCGGGGAAGCCCCATGCCAGCAGGAGAGCATGGCGGACGGTAGTGGGCGACATGGTCAGCTTACGCTGTACTACCAGCTGTAGTAGGTGCCGGCTGCCGCTGGAGGGTCGGTTCCAGCAGGAGGTCTCAGGGCGCACAGAAGGGCCTTAGCGCTTAGCCCTCGTCTAAGTGCGCTTTATGCCCATTTTTAGTGGCTCGCGTGAGGCGCAGAGGAAGGTGCCCGTGTTGGCCTTGAATCTAAGGTCGGTTGCCAGCCAGCTGGTGCTGGGATGGGTTGCAGTTCGACTCATCCGGCAGACGATACGGCCTGAGTCACTAGACAAAGCCAAGGACAGGCCATGAGGATGGTGGAAATGAGCTCCCATGGGTGAGGGGCACTACCTTCCCCATGGCTATAAAGTATGCCATCGCACCTGCTTCGTTTACACCACATCACAGTTCCCAATTCATTCGCGTCATCTACTACCTGCTGACAGTGGAGGTTCTTTGGCATAGTTGAAGACTTGACTTGAACAAGAGTCAGAGGTCAACAGCCAAGCCCTTCACAACTCGACTTACCAAACCGCTGCCCAGCATGGCTACCACAAAGGGCGCCCACGACCTGTTGGTTGTGCTCGACGCCACTGGTTCTATGGGCAGCTTCATCCAGGCCCTTAACAAGTCACTTCCAGAAATTCTCAGTCTTTCGGCTCTTACAGGCTGCTTCGAGCGCATTGGTATCGTTGCATATCGAGACTACTGTGGAGGCGAGCTCACCGAGTGGTCGGGATGGTGCTCTCCTTCCGGTGCCGTGACCGGCAAGGACATCGTCTCCCAGGAGCATGTGCTGAAGATGGCGAGCGAGATCGAGGCCGACTGGGGAGGCGACTGGCCCGAGGCCACCAAGACTGGCCTTGCACGTGCTTATGAGAACATGCGAGAGGATGCTACCACCGTCATCCTACTCTTCACCGACGCTCCTCCTCACTTCAAGGCCACCAGCAGCGACAGCTCAAACTACACCAAGGAGAAGCAGAACCTCTCCAGAGAAGACTCGTTTTCCGGTCATGGCCCTCTTTTTGTTGACTGGGCCTCAGGCGCAAGAACCCTCAAGAGTGGCTCCAAGAGAGGAGTCGTATTCAGCATCGTCAGCCACGCAAGTGTCAGCACCTACAGCGCATACCTGTACCTTTCCACCATAACAGGTGGAGCTCTCTTTTCCATCGATAGTGTCACGCCCAACATCATCTCGCAGTTGACTATGGGAACATTGCTCACTTGGATGGGCGCCGGCAAGGCAGTCGAGGGTGACGAGACAAAGATCGGCAATATCAAGGCATACCGCAAGGCCGACGACCTTGACAAGGCCAAGTTCGAAACGGCCCTCAACGCCTACTTGGCCACCGGACACTACGGCGCCAACCATAACTCAGTTGGCCACAATGTTGAGAACCGCGCTATTGCTCTCAAGGACATGCCTGCCGTCCTCAAGGCCCGCGGCCCAAGTGTCAAGAACTTTGCCAAGCGGTACGTTGATGATGCAGCATACAAGACGCTCGCTGTAGACCAGCTCCGACGCATTATCAATGCCAATGTCTCCGCCGTATCAGTCAATCCCATTTTCGGTACGCTTTGGCGGACAGTGTGCAATGACCGCGCCAACGAGGCTCGCGATGGACTCCTCGCCGATTTCAGTCTCCAGATTGAGCGCATCGAGGATGCTGCCGAAAAGGCCCGGATGAAGGCCTGGCTGGAGGAGTCTTACAACTACAAGGCCGAGATTGAGGCACAGATCGCAAAGGTCCCAGCCGAGGAGCGGTTTCCCATTGTTTTCTTGGATCCCACTGCCAAGTTTGGTACCGTGGGTAGCGAAGAGGAGGGAGATGACAACCGCCCCCTCAACAAATTCACACGAGGAGAGCTCTTGGAAATTGGGCGGTCCTGCGACTATCGCATCCTACGCCGATTGGGCAAGGTTTTGACCCGGTTGAGCTATGTCGAAAAGGCCGAAGACTTGCCCGCACACATCCAGTCTGCCAAGACAGGAAAGGTCCCCCAGATTCCCATGGCGCTCGCTGGCCCCAAGTATAAGCGTCAGTTTTGGAAGATATTACTACACGCCGTCCTGCCTGGCACCATGATCACAGCTCGGCCTGCCGCGGTTCTTGCGGCCCTCTCTTTGAGAATGGGCATAGCTCCACTGAGGGCCGCCGCCGACCAGGAGCTAATGTCCTTCCACGACCGCTGGAACACAATCGAGATTCCTGAAACATGGAATGTTGGCTGTTTGGGACTTCTGCTCGATGCTGATCGAGACTTTGAGAGGCGAGTTGCCGAAGGCATCACAGAGCGCCCAACCCCCGAATCTGTCATCCTGAAGGCTGAGGACCGGCGATTGTTCAAGACTCTCGTGGACTACAAATTGCTCGAGTTTAATCTCAAGACTACTCTGCAGGCCAAGATTGGTTGGACTCCCGAAAAGACCAAGGTGGCTCTCGGCCCAGTAGTTGTTTGCCGCGAGTGCAAGTTTCCTCGGTCGGTTACGATTATGGCTCCCCACGGCCTCTGTGGTATGTGTGCGCTGCAGCGAGTCTGTACCTGCACTGTCTGTGCCAAAGCCGAAGACCACGAAACTCGCGTCAAGGCCAATGTTTCCGCCAATGACACTGAAAAGTCGATGGGCTATTGGGTTGAGTGTGCTCGCGGCCAGTGCCGAGCGCAGTACGTTGTCTACAACCCCAACGCCCTAAACGTTCGCCCCAAGTGTTTTTACTGTCGCCATGAAGATGGCAATTCGAAGCACGGGCCGGCTCCCGTTGTGGAGTGTTCAAAGTGCCTGAACCGAGTCATCTGGCCTAAGGAGTATCGTCCCAAGAATGCAGACCTCTCCAAGTTTGAGTGCTACGGGTGTGCATCGGATGCTGTCACAATCATTAGTCAGGACACCACGGCGGAGAGCCTTGTCAAGGAAAACGGCTCCAAGTGGCTTTTGAGGAACGATGGGGATGCCATCGCCGGGGCTTTCAATGGGCGATCTCTTTTTTACACGGCGTCTCAGTGTGACTTGGCCAGCCTGCCTGACAAGGTAGAGATTCTCCCTGCTGGCGACGCATCGGCTCTTACTCTCACTGGCAAGCTGGTGCGCAACCAGCCCGAACTAAAGTCAGCCCTTGGTGGCTGGGTTGGTTCTCGCAAGACAGAATCTGGGGTTTGCAGCCTATGCTTTTCCAATGTCCGCAAGGCTGATCTTCGACGAGCCTGTGGTCGGAACGGCTGCCACCAGCTCATCTGCAACGGGTGCATCAAGGACTGGTACGGAATCAATGCTCGCGGCCGCATTATCAACATTGCCGCTCTATCGTGCGCTTTCTGCCGTCGGCGCCCAGCCCCCAAGACAATCTCTCCATTTGGGCTTGCAACCGTGGGCGACCTGCGCAAGGCTGTCGAGGAGGCGGGATCCTGGGTGTATGCCTGGTGCAACTCCTGCGGATTCGCCAAGCAGTATGTAGAACGAGCCTGTGCTGCCGGCGCCCCTCCAGAGGTGGTTAACTGGAAGTGTGAGGATTGCACGGTCAGCGAGTCTAAGACTGTTTCAATCTCGACCAAGGCCTGTCCTGGGTGTACGGCAGAGACGATGAAGGTGGCTGGATGCGATCACATCACCTGCCCTTGCGGAACTCACTGGTGCTATGCATGCGGGGAGAATACTGGAGAGGAAGGCATCTATCCACACATCGCTACGGCACACGGTGGTCTTTACAACAATGAGGACATTCAGGATGAGGAGGGAGGATGGGCGCATAACGATTAATGACGAGGGTGTTGAGAAACGAGGGAGTTGATATGAGATACCACAGTCTTTTGCCCAATTTCGATTTTATCATTATTTCCATTCTACCTTCCTTAGGTTATCTAATGAATATGAAAACAAGGTGTATTTATGACTATGACTACGGGCGTGGTGTGATAAGTTGCTATTGCAAGCTGCATTACTTTCTATGACATTGTTCTACCTTGAAAACAACTCGTGTAGTTTTAGGAACCTCTTGCCTGTCCCCGTATCAATGTTCTCACTTGGATTATCATTGGTTGTGAGCTGATGATGCTAATGCAGTCGCTTGGTCATTTGCTGAGCAATAAAGTACTGACACAAGTCAACTGTACTTTAACCCCACAACGAAAAATACCCCGTCGATATCACAATTATATGTATGTATGAATTACCAAACACAACTTGGCATCGTAGTAATTTTCCCGCTCCTTTCTTCTCATATATCTCAACGTATTTGACGGCTTCTCTCGCCGCCTTTCTGTGCGTACGCGTTTACTCTTGTAGGAGGTTGGGCGTGCAGGGTAGTCCTCGATTTGCCTCTTTGGGCAATTCGGGCTGTGAGTGGAGTTGGGCACGGGGCGGGCTGGGACCCGCGGCCCACACGATAGCGCATATATTGGCCCCAAGTTATGAAGATGCGCATGAGCATAACGACTACGTTATTCCCCATGATTGGGGACCTGTGCCGCGCTGCGTTCTTGTCTGGAGCTAAATGGCTGCCTGTCTCAAAGTAACCTGAGGCCCCTTCCGGCCTCAATACGAACCGCTGAGACAGGGTTCAGTCGCCATGGCGGTGGCGCAGCAGTGCTCTCCCTGCCGTCCCAGCTTACCTAATATGCGTGACGCGGTCCCGTCCCGGCCTCCCTCAAGAGCTGTCCCTTTCACCTCCCGCTTCACCGAGTTTTGTCCCTTACATCACATTTCTCGTCTCATCACATCACGTTGAAAATACCCCAAATCAATTTCACTTTGAGTTTCCCTCATCTCACACCACCTCCACAATGCCGCGATTCTCCCGCTACGATACAGACGAGGAGCGCCTGCCGGAAGGCATGGAGCGCGTTGGCTACGATGCTGACACCCAGGTCTACACCTACCGGGACGCCGACGGTAGCTACTGGGAGGGTGCTCCCGGTGCCCAGTATGGCCGCTTGACAAAGGTCAGCGATGGCGACGATGATGCCCCGGAATCCGCCGCGTTCCTCGGGTCAGGCCACCACAGCGATCATGACAAGACCTCGTGGCGAACCGACTTGCGTCCCCTGCTCAACTTCGGTGTCCTGGTTGGGCTGAGCTTGCTGCTCTTCTTCTGGTACCTGAGCTGGGCGTCCGGAAGCAAGGATGCGCCTGCCGAGCCGAACTGCGCCGATGGATTCACCAGCTACCAGATCCACTCAGGTGATACCTGCTGGGACATTGCCAACAAGAATGACATTAGTGTCGACGACCTGGTCAAGGACAATGTTGGCTTGGAATGCGGCTCCCTCGAAGTCGGCTCCAACATCTGCGTTCCCGATCCCTCCGCATCGAACAGCACCGATACTCAGGATGAGCCCAAGGCTTAAGATTTTCAATACGCTTTCATACAAGTACATAACGCGTGCAGGCGCGCAGGCTCATCGTCATCTATCTCATGTAGCACTGGATGTTGCGGATTATAAGGACTTGAACTCGGATCGACTGGCTCGAGTTTTATTTCGACACAGGATGTAATGATCCAGTGTCCTGATACGTTTTATTGGCAAGCCGGATTTCTCTGGGATATGGGATATCCAAGGCCAGGTCTACAAGGAACGTGCATTTGCGATGTCCGAACGGGCACTCAGCATGCTCATCCATGACCTGCCTGATGGGATCAACTGTATTGCCCTGGCGTTGCAAGTGTGGATTGGCTTGCGTTGGACTGGGACAGTGGCACTGTGCTGCTGCATACGATATCATTGCCTGGCAGGTCGGATGGAAAGTTGAGACATATTTTCTTTGGAACGGCACTCATTCACGCTTCAACGCGTTGAAGAGGATGTCCGTATAGGCAGCTACAAGATGCTTGGCGAGGTAACAAATGCATTTGGGAGCCTAACACGTCAGCACAATGAAATTAATATTATCCGATGGACATTCCGGCAGGAAGGATTTCGATGGCCGGGCCGGACGGACATGATAGTCGCCAAGCCATAGTCAAAGCCGTGCCATTTCCCAAGCTCGTCCCGGCTAAATGCCCGAGCTTAGGACCTTTTGCCACACATTTTCTGTGAGCCATGTCAACGACTAAGCCAGCCCTCTGATAGGACTGATAGCAAGCACATCGAGTACCCTTCACCCACGGCGCCCCTACCGTGCTGCGTCAAGTCTCGACCAGGCTTAGTTTGTCGGGTGCCTGTTGTCCAGTGGGTTGCACTGCAGCTTTGGCGTTGCAGATGTTGCCTATTTCAGCCATGGTCAGCCACGTCGTGGCCAAGCACTGAGGCGATGACAGTCTTGGGATGGTTATTTAATTTGGGCACAAGTCGGCGTCCCATTTCGCCGTCCTGACTGTGGGACTCGACGGAGCTGATAGGCCTGAACAGGCTGTTCTGGAAGTCCCAAGATCCGAGGTATCGACGACGGACGCAAGGTAAATCCAAGGCTCGGGAAAACAAAGTCACCGCTGCCCATTAATTCGGTGTCGGTCCGGCGACGCTTGTTGCTCTGGCGCCGGACTAGCTGGGCCGCCCGAGGGAACGCTCCAGGCCAACCTTGGGGCACGGTTTTGACAGCGTCCCCGGGACATGGATACTGGCACTACCTTTTCGCCTGGTACCTGGTTCAGACAGCGCGACATCGACTGCACCAAAAACAGGCAACAGCAATAGCTCGCGCCACATGGATGATCTCCAAGGGCGTATTTCTGAAACATGCACCCCGTCGTCAGCGTTGACATTGCCAATCCAGGCTCCGTCGCCGCTGACTACTCTGTCTACTGGTGGTGTCACGTCTCATTGTCGGGCGGTGAAGCACAGCGGCCATTGGCGACAAAGAGCGCGACAGCCAAAGTCAAAGCTGCCGGTCCATCGGCATTGTTGTGACCCGCCGACAAAAAAAAAGTAAAAAAGCCCCGCGCACAAAGAGGGGCATAAACACAAGCACGAGGGGTCGAAATCTTTGCGGCCAATTTTGGCCCGTTACTCGTTTCTGCCACCTCCGCTGCCTGTCTGCCCAAAACATGGCCTGTACCACCTTGGGCCACTGGCTACCTACGTAAGGGTAATCTAACTAGTACCCGGTGGGTAGTAGCGGGCGAGCGGTGCCCAGTTGGCGCCTGCCCCTCCTCGACGAAGCGGGGCAGGTCCCTCGAGGAGATTTTTTTTTTTTTGGTCCCTGGTTCAAAACAAAAATTTTCGGACGCGGGTCTCATACATGAACCCTTCTTTTCCTTCATCATCTCTTTTCCTGTCGAGTCGTTCTAAACAACACCCGACAAGAACAAGTCATGGACAAGGAAAAGCTTGCCCAGCTGCTCCAGGGGAGCCAAGTTCGTGAGTAATCCCTCTGCTATTCTGCAGCTCTCTTCGTGTCCCCCCCTCCACGACGCGGGCAAGACGTGAAGCCTCTGCTGGCCACCAAGAAAATTTCCCGCTGACTGTCTTTTGTCACAGCCGACACGGAGCAGGTCAAGGCCGTTACCGCCGAGCTTCAGAAGAACTACTACTCCAAGCCCGAGTCCCTCCTCGCGCTTATCGAGATCTCCCTGACCCACGGTGATGGCGGTGTCCGACAGGTCGCCTCCGTCCAGGCCTGCCGTCTCGTCCCCAAGTACTGGGAGAAGACCCCCGCGGACCAGCGCGAGCTCGCCAGGAACCACCTCCTCGATGGCACCCTCAAGGAGTCTCAGGGCAGTGTCCGCCACTCGCTGGCCCGCCTCATCGCCATGATCGTCAGCGACGACATGGAGAACGGTGAGAGCGAGGACTTCCTGAAGAAGCTCCTGCCCCTCAACAACGACGAGAGTGTCGTTGCTCGTGAGGTTGGCTCTTTCCTCCTCTATGCCATGCTTGAGGAGGACCCTACCCACTTCAGTGACCACACCCACCAGCTCCTCGAGCTCTTCCAGGGCCGCATCGAGGATCCCCAGAGCAAGGAGGTCCGCATCAACATCGTCCGAGCCATCGGCGCCCTTCTGATGCTCATTGAGCCCGAGGAGGACCCCCAGGCCCTCAAGGCTGTCCAGAACCTCGTCCCCAGCCTCGTCAACATTCTCAAGGCTACCGTCGAGGCCGAGGATGAGGAGAGCTACAAGACTGTCTTCGAGGTGTTCCACAGCTTCATTGCCTACGACTCCTCCCTCCTGGCCCTCCACCTCCGTGATCTTCTCCAGTTCATGATTGAGCTGGGTGCCAACGTCAACGCCGAGGAGGATGCCCGAACCCAGGCTCTTGCTTTCCTCATCCAGTGCGTTCGCTACCGACGCATGAAGATCCAGGGCATGAAGGACATGGGTGCCGCTCTCATGGTCAAGGCCATGGAGATTGTCACCGAGCTTGACGCCGAGGATGATGAGGAGGACATGTCTCCTGCCCGCACCGCCATCAGCCTCATTGACACCCTCGCCAATGAGCTGCCTCCCCGCCAGGTCATTGTCCCTCTTCTGGAGCAGTTCCCCAACTTTGCTACCAACAATGACCCCAAGTTCCGCATGGCTGCCATGCTCGCTCTTGGCAACGCCGCTGAGGGTGCTCCCGACTTCATCTCCACCCAGCTCCAGCCTCTCCTGCCCACCATCATCAACCTGCTGTGCGACAACGAGCTCCAGGTTCGCCACGCCTCGCTTGTTGGTCTTATCCACCTGGCCGAGGAGATGGCCGACGAGATGTCCTCCCACCACGAGCAGATCATCTCTTCCGTCCTCAAGAACCTCGAGGCTGCCTCTGCCGCTGGCTCTGACAAGAAGAACGTCAGCATCATCCGCTGCGCCTGCGGTGCCCTCGACACATTCGGCGATGGCATTGACACCAAGATCATGGCCCAGTATGGTCCCAACCTGATTTCTCCCATGGTCCGCCTCCTTGACCACGAAGACTTCGGTGTCAAGGCTGCCGCTGCTTCTGCCATTGGTGCCATTGCCTCTTCTATGGAGAAGGCTTTCGAGCCTTACTTCAAGGATGTCATGACCTCCCTCGGCAAGTTCGTCACCATCACGGACGGTGACGAGGCCCTGGAGCTCCGAAGCTCCACCTGCGACAGTCTCGGCCGCATTGCCATGGCTGTTGGCCCCGAGTCCTTCCAGCCCTACGTCATGGACCTCATGAAGGCCAGCGAGGAGGCTCTGTCCCTGGACAACCCCCGCCTCAAGGAGACCAGCTTCATTCTCTGGTCTAACCTTTCCAAGGTCTACCACGAGCAGTTTGATCACTTCCTCGACGGTGTCTTCAAGGGTCTCTTCGCCTCTCTCGAGCTCGAGGAAGAGGAGATGGAGATTCCCGGCATTGACGCCAGCCAGATCCAGGATGGTGCCATCGTTGTTGGTGGAAAGCGTATCAAGGTCAAGGCCCCCGAGACCGAGGAGGACCTTGCCATTGCCACCGGCGGTGACGATGACTGGGATGACATTGAGAACATTGACGACCTCGAGGATCTCGGTGCCGTGACCGCCGTCGCTCTTGAGCAGGAGATTGCTCTGGATGTCCTCGGTGATGTCATCTCCAACTCTTGCAACAGCGCCAACCTCGAGACCTACGTCGAGCAGACCATTACCAAGGTCGCTCCCTTCTCCGAGCACACCTACGAGGGATGCCGAAAGACCGCCATTGCCACCCTCTGGCGCACCTATGCCCGTGTCTTCCAGGTCTGGGAGGAGGGCTCTGGTCTCAAGTGGGAGCCTGGCATGCCTCCCAAGCACGCCCCCCCTGCTTCCCTCATCTCTATGGGCCAGGCCCTTCAGAAGGCTACCCTGGCCGTCTGGACTGAGGACAGCGAACGGTTAGTGATTCCCCAATTTCTTTTATTTCTTTCATTTTTCCACAGCCAAAATGATGATTACCTTGCGTTACAACCCAGCTCACTCAGACACAAAATATGTGGTTGCTGAGAACGCGTCTAATCACGTCTGATATTGGCTTTATTTGCTTCAAAAGTTATCTTGCACTCTTTCTCGAGGCTTGATGCTAACTGATTCATAGTTCCGTCATCACCGAGATCAACCGCAACGTCGCTGCTACCCTCAAGGCCTGCGGCCCCGCGGTCCTTGTTGCCCAGGACGGTGCTCTCCAGGAGCTCGTGTCGGTCGTCGGTCTTATCATTACCCGATCGCACCCCTGCCAGCAGGACCTTGGCGACGAGGAGGACGAGCAGGATGTCGATGTTGGTTCGTCCGAGTACGACTGGCTCGTTATCGACACCGCCCTCGACGTCGTTGTTGGCCTTGCTGCCGCCCTCGGCTCCGACTTCGGCGAGCTCTGGAAGATCTTCGAGAAGCCCATCCTCAAGCTTGCCAGCTCCACCGAGGACCTCCACCGCTCCACCGCTGTCGGCACCATTGCTGAGATCACCAAGTACATCGGCGAGGCCATCACCCCCTTCACCGAGTCCCTTGGTCAGGCTCTCGTCCGCCGTCTCGGTGACCCCGACCCTCTGGCCAAGTCTAACGCTGCCTACGCCATTGGTCTGGTTGTCCTGAACTCCACCGAGACCAGCAAGACCTTCCCTCTCTACCCTCACCTCTGGGAGAAGCTCGAGCCTCTCCTGACCGTCAACGAGATGCGCATGACTGACAACGTTGCTGGTGCTCTCTGCCGCATGATGACCAAGAACCCCGACAACGGTTTCGTCTCCCAGGCTCTCCCCGCCATTCTCAACGTTCTGCCCTTGACCGAGGACTACGAGGAGAACGCTCCCATCTACCAGTGCATCTACAAGCTCTACGAGAACTCCAACCCCACCGTCGAGCAGCTTACTCCCCAGCTCATGAGCATCTTCGAGAAGGTTCTCAGCCCTCCCGAGGAGCAGCTCGAGCAGGAGACCCGCGAGATTCTGCAGCGCACTGTGCAGGTCTTGTACAAGGCCAAGCCTGACCTTCTGGCCAACAACCCCAACCTTCTGAAGCTTGCTGGCATTCAGTAGATTTATAAAAAGGTGTGACGAAAAGTCCATAAGGACGGGTGGAAAACAAAAGTTATACGACTCAACGTGATCTGTGATGAAGACAGACTACGATATGAATGATGATGAAAGATATAAGCACATATGGAAGTGCAGGATAGAGTATATAACCTGTGGGAGGTACCGTCTAGAATACCCGAGGCCAGTGAGAAATCTGGCTTAGGACGGAATGGGACTATTAGCGTTGTGGTGTTTGATTACTCGAATTTCAGAGTATATGAGAATAGAAAGATTCAATGACCTCTTCATACAAGTATTTTATCGATGCCGGTGATGTCCTGTAATGTTTATGTTGCGCAGTACTGATCTTTGAATTGCTAGTGTCAATTTGCCGTCCTCAGCTAACAACCGACAAGATGGCCAAGGTCTCCATGGCATTTCCCCATCAAGTGCTATGTTCTTATTCTTTTGCACATTGCAGTACCAAAATATTGTCAAATTTGCTACCTGAAAAACATTGAGCCTCTTGGCTGTAGCTGTTATTACATATCCTGTTGTTGTATAGTTGCCATGTCACAACCACTTTTTTTGGACACGATACTTTGTAGTAGTAAATCTGTTTCAACTGAAAACTCCAAAAACCCAAACACATGTGAAAGAAGAAAAAAACAAGAGGCACACTTTGATCAAGATGAATTGCCCACCCCTGTTTGATGCCGTTGACGCCGTTGAAAAGCCCTATTCATGTACAAATCAATCAATGAATCAACGCAATGCACGCCATCAGTCCGGTCCAGTTCCCCCGGGCCCAGCCTTGAGTTCCGATGCCAGTTCTAATGCTGATGAGAGTCAAGGAGAAGGCGTAGAAAATAAAGGAAAAAAGAGAAACAGAAAAGAAGACCTATATAATGATACTGAGGTCAGATTGGGAGCCATGTAATAATATTACGGATATTCGCTTTTTTTCTTTCCCTCTCTGATTACCATATTCGTTTTGCAACCATTTCGTATCGAAAGACGTTTTCCATGTCACCCTCGGGTTTCTTCTTGGGGGGCGCTGAGCCGGAGGGTCCCTTGCCACCTTTGAGGCCCTCCGTCTTGTCGGCGTGGATCCAGCGCTGGCGGTCGTCGCCGACTTCGACATGGCCGAAGCCGCCGGTGCGCTTGCTGCCGGCCACATCAAAGGATTCCCGCTCGGCCTGGCCCGTGGCGACGGTGTGCTCGGCTTGCTTCATGCGGGCGTAGCGGTTGCGAGAGAACTTGAGGAGGACCATGCCGAGGAGCAGTTTGAGGATGAGGAGGACGAGGAAGGCGATGAAGAAGACAACAATCATCGTGACGGCGGCAATGGCATCGTCTGAGGTCCACGAATACCACGGTCGCGAGTTGAGGGGAGATCCATAAGGGTAGCCGTATGTGGCGCGGCCGAGCGAGTCGCGGATGAGCGTGTCGAAGCGGTTGAGTGCGGCAATGACAGCGGGTGACGATGGCACAGCCGACTCTTCGGATAAAGATGTCTGCGTGGAATCCGGCATTGGCATGGGAAGATGTGTCGAGAGAAACATGTGGTATGTCTGGATAGAAGACCGGATAAAGAGACATGAAAGGGGGATAACGGCCAGACCCAGACGTCGAGTGAGAGAGGGGGTCATGAAAGCCTACAAGCTTGTCAGTACACTATACTTGGAAATAAAGAGCGGCGATGGAATTATACTGACATTGGTATAATAGTCCTTGCAGAGGATATCAAGGATACGGCTGTAGAAGCGAGGCTTGATATTGTTAAACTTGGACACGTAGGCATGCTTGATGGTATCGACGAGCATCTCGCTACCAATGACGATGAGGAACGGCGAGAGCACTTCTCCCGACTTGAGCCACGATGGCAACACGGTGAAGCTGTGAGGAAGAATGGAAGGGTTGTGAAGAGGAACCGCTCCCTCGTCGTATCCCGGCTCAGAACCGGCCCCTGGAATTGATAGACCACCAACCTCGACCACGTTGCGCATGCCAATGATGAACAACATGATCCACAGCTGGAAGCGCTCGACAATATCGGCGCAAGTCAGCTGAAACAGATTGTCCTTTTCGAACCGCTTGAAGACGGTGCTCTTGATCTCGACAAACTGATTGGATAGTAGGAGCGTGAGGAGGGCGTTGGAGTACGAGTTGACAGCGACGTTGAGAGTAATGACCTGGTAGTAGAGCCCAATCGAATGGAGACAGCAATATATCAGGGCGAGGAAGAACATGCCCAGGGGCAGCAGAACCTTGGAGCGCCCCGACGCGTTTCGAGAGAGTGTCTCGGTGCTGAAGAGACATTCGAGAATATCCTGGCCAATGGCGGAAAGGAGGCGGTCTCCAACTTCGAGGATGTTGTAGATGACGTAGAGCTTGATGGTAGACTGGGCACGGATAAAGTGGTACATCCGGCTGGCATCGAGCGTCATGAGAGCCATAGAGCTGCATATGATGACGGCGCCTTGTAGCAAATCGGCCTTGTGGAAGGCAGAAAGGTTAGAGGGCATGGATTTGGTCCTCCTGTGCCGGAAGACGCTTGGGTTCGGGTTCGAGCTTGGCTTGGTAGATCGGAACTGGACCGGAGGCTTAAGACGGCCATTGCCGTGACCGTTAGCCTTGACCTCTGCAGCACTGATTCTCGAAGAAGTTGAATCAGTGGAAAGCCCACGAACACGGCTCTGACTCTGGCTGCGAGATCTCTCGTCTTCTGACTGGTCGGTAACCGGCTGAGGTGGTGCAATTCGTCCACGCCGCCATAGCCTCCCCAAGCCAGACCACACAAAGCCGAGCAGCCACTTCACCTCCTTTACAACCACGTAACCCCACCACCGAAATAGGACACCCAAAGCCAGAAAGAAGCGCACGGGCAGAATAGTAAAGTTATACAGCCAGGCGTCTAGGCAGGCCAGGGCACCAAAGTGCAGGGTGCGTTCCAGATACGGGGGGAGAAGCAAAACATTCTTGAGGCGTTCAAACTTGACGGCGTTAGATTCGTAAGGGATATCGTATGCGTGAGATTGGTGGATATACAGCGGGCTCGGGCGCTGGGCGGCGAGTTCGAGCTGGAGGTGGGTGGGGAGAGACATTGGAGGAAGCGGGATAATGGGCGGTAGAGGCGAGGGAAGCCGCTGACTGGAAGGCGTCTCTTGTTTCTGCACCGGGATGGCAGTCGCCGGGACTGGGCGGTTCGGGGCAGCGGCGGGAGGTGCTCCATCGAGACTCAGGCTCAGCGAGGCCGGACGGTTGACGGAGTGGAAGGACGAGTATCGACGAGGAGAGCGACTCGGTGGCGCGGACTGATCGACGAGGACTCGGCTCGTAGGGGGCGTGGAAACTGTTCGAGGTGAAGGCGAGGGACGGCGGTGAATATCACGGGAACCGAATGTTGCGCTACTCGAGCGAGACTCGACGGCATGGCCATTCGTCTGGAGCTGGGGAACAGGGCCATCGTGGCGCGCAATGAGGTCGGGCTGGCGCAGCATGGACTGGCGGATGGCCTCACGCTGGTCGGCGAAGCGAGGGACCGACTCTTGGTCAATGGAGCGACGTTGGGGCGCCGGGGCGACGGGGAGCGAGTCGGGAGAGTTGGTGAGGCGTTGCATGTCGTTGGCCGATAGACGGCGGATGTGACTGCGGGCCGTTACATTGCTGATGGTGCTGCTTCGACTGTTCCTGCCAGAAATGTAGCCATCTGTGTCCTTCTCTCTCGCGTCCTTCTCTCTGTCCTTTTCCTCCGCAGTCTGTCGCCGCTGGTGATCTGATTCAGGGCCGTGGTCGTCATCGTGGTCAGCGTCATCCTCTACCGCGGGATCGGAGATGGACGACGAGTAGGACTCGGGCCGCTGGGGGCTGGAGCTGCGGTGGGAGCCATCTTCAGAGGAGCGGTCCTCGTCCGAGGAGATCGTCGGCAGAGGCAGGGCAATGCTGGCGAGGGCAGTCGCGGGCGCGAGGGGCGAGGTCGGCGAGGAGGCGGTCGACGACACGGCGCACGACGAGGCGGCGGCGGACAGCTTCGACACGGAGGGAGAGCGCGGGAGCAGCGTCGGCTGGAGGGTCGGGGACAGGGTCGGAGACGGGAGGTGAGAGACGGGAGGATGGTGCGGCGTCCTCGAGTCGACAGAGGCGGCCATGGCCAACGAGGTTTGAAGTCGAGGCGGCGGGACGTTGGCTAGTCCATTCACTGACTGACCATGTTTGGCTGCGAAGGGGTTCTCGCGATTCTTGTTTTTTGCTTATCGTCCAGTGTCGTATCTCGTTGACGTCAAAAAAATCGAAATGCAGGGGGCGAGCGGTAATTGCAACGGCAGGGCAGAGAGGGTGATGCGCTCCAATGGCTATGGTCCAATGGTTATTTTTCGATCGGTCGAGATCTCTGGGCTCTGGGAAAGAGGCGATGGGGAGAGAGTCGAGGCGGGAGAGCGCTGGAAGTGGCTCCTTCCCCCATCTGGCAGCGGGCTGGTTGGCTGCTGACCGCACTGGGTGCACACACTGGCCCCCACTGGGGCGGCTCACGGGGGGTTCTTACAGTGGGATTACAGCGACAGAGTGGGGTTCGCAGGGCACAGGGCAGAGAGGGCAGTCCACCGCATCCCAGTCTGAGCAAGCCACCCGAGGGCCCGTGACCCCACCGCCCCTCGCACATTCCCGCCCCTGAGACGTGTGGCAAGCCACTGCTGAAGCCACTCACTGGGGAAGAGACCAGAGAACAGAGAGAGCCTTTTTTGCAGGCGGGGATCCCCGGTCAGCCCTTTTTTTCAGCTCTGCTCATCATCGTTCCTGTTGCCCATTTTTGCTTTTTTTTTTCTCCGGCTTGGGTGAAGTTATATTCAGTCCAGAACCCGAAAGGGAGAGCGACTAACACGGCGTCACGTACTCTCTGTTGTGTGCGTGTGTGCGCGTGTGTG
>NAGG01000202.1:0-13599 GCA_003031705.1 Calonectria naviculata | reverse complement strand
AGCAGCAGCAGCAACAGCAACAGCAACAGCTGCAAGAAACCATTATCACCACACCAGTCCGTGCCACAACCGTCCAACCAGATACCCCGGCCCGCCGCGTTAAGATTCAACTTTACTTTTTCCGAGGACAGGATACAGCCCTTTTCCATCGACGCCAAGCCCTCACCATCGCCATGTCGCGGCATCAAGCGACGCCGCAATTTACGGGACGTCGACGGGTTCAACACGGCCGACATGAGCTCCAAGAAGCGACGCCTACGGTTCGAGCTCGTCACCAGCCGCCTCTCGCAGCCCTACTCGCAGCCGGCCACGCATATCCTCAATCGCGAGGGCCAGGAGTCTGGAGATAAGCGATTTCTCAAAATGGCCACAACGTTGGATTCGGCGAGGCGGACTACGTATCTACATGCAACGTCGTTTCTGCGCTACTCAACCATGAACCGCCTGCGCAAGCGGCTTAATCTGACACACCCGGGCGCGGTTGTGAGACGGGACGATCAAGAGGCCGTGGCCGTTGTGTCAAAGGCAAACAAGGCCGCCGCGTGGAGACCTCCCCAGAGCTTGCAAGCAATTTCCGCCGGACGGTCGCTGGCCTTGTCCCCGTTGCCCGGCGGCGGCATGGGCATAGTGCCGACGTTGTCGCTCCCCTCGGTACCACCCCAGGTCGTCATCACCAAACCCCCCAACGGCGGCGTCCCGGTGGCACACGTGAAACCGCCGGCCTGTCGCCTGTCCACCCCGGCGGCCCTGCCCCTCCCCGTGGCCGACGTCGCCGCGACCAAGAAGCGCACCTCGCCCCGGATCCACCCGGTGCAGTCGCCGGAGCTGCGGCCGTCGAGTCCGCAGCCGCAGCTCGACGACCTCGAGGAGGACAGCTTTGCTTTCTTGCACTTGCCGGATGACGACTGGGACGACGCGGGCGACGACCAGGACGAAAGTGTATATTCTGACTTTAGCGTTTTGTTTGGGCAGGAAGCCCCCGGAGCAGAGGCCAATGATGAACGGACATATGAGGAGTACTTGGATGAATTAGACGGCATTTGCTGGGTTTCGAGGTAGCACACGCGCCACAATGCATGGGTGGGTGTCTCTGGTTGTTTTGCGAAGCGCATGTGAAAACAAAAAGTTGCTACTTCTTTGTCACTCTACTTTTATATATCATATTTTATTCCCCAAACCTCGAGGTTACTTTACTCCTGTAGCTTTTAGCGAATATAGGAAAACACAGCTTTTGTGCCAGCGTAAGAGAGAAGAAGCAGGGGAGGGGGGGTTAGGTCCGGATTACTGCTTCAAGTTACTGCTCCCGCTTTCATGTGTCTCCGGCTTCTCGGTTGTTTGTGGTTGGGGTTCATCTACACCACCCTCACGTCACTCTCCCCGCTTCTGAAGCTTGGAAGCCCGGTCCTTTGCAATGTCACACATGGCCTGCCGATGGTGAGCGTGAGCGTGTGTGTTGCTTGATGTGGCACGCCGTGCACATGCGGTGGTGGTGCCTACCTGTAACGCCGCATCAACCTCCTTGGCGTAGTCGCCTCTGGCGATCCTAGCCTTCATATCCTGCATAATCTCAGGCCGTCCCCGCCCATTGACAAAGACGACGTACCGGAGTCCCGGGAACTTGGTCTCGTACTCCTGGTTCAGCTGAGCCAGCTCCTCGCCCTCGCCCTGGAGGTTGGCCTGCTCCGCGGCCGACTGGGCCGACTCGACCTTGCGAGCGCCGAGGCGTGGATGGGAGCCAAGGATGGAGAGGAGCGTAGCGTCAGGATTTGTCACGCTGCCGTCGGTGGCGGCCTTGGACCTTAGTCGGATGTGGCAGGCGTCAATCAGCTCTGGATACGACGAGTATTCAGCCGCCGACCGCACGACAGGGAGGAGAGTGTCATGGATGGCCGGGCTGGGCTCAAACAGGAGATCTAGAACCTGGGTCCGTTCCGCGTCTTCCTTGCTCGGGAGGGACGTGATCGACGGGAGGCTCAACATGATTGGGTTGCGTGCTCGCGGGGGAGGGTTTTGTTCTGGGGGGAGGGGGTTGAAGTGTGCTCGCGAGACTGGGTGAGAACGTCCGGGGAGCAGGCCTTCACCGAGAGGGAGAGATGAGGTTGATGTACTATGAGTGGCGCAAATGCAGGCCGTCACACACAGAGGCGTTCCAGGTGGCTTGGCCGACCGGCCCACTGGCCCGCGGCCGGATTGCGGAGATGTGCGGCCATGTCTTGACGCGGTGCTCCCCGCTCTTGTGGAACACACCAACTCTCCGAGGTGAGGGTGTGCTGGAGAAGGAGAACGGAGGGGAGCGATTTGAGGCCGATAAGGCCGATAAGACTGAGATGGGGACCTTGTAAGTCGATTTCGATGATGAGGGCCGCAGGACCCACAAGGTACGATCCGTTATCTTATCTTATCTTATCACCCGTGACCTCGAGCTGTCGTGCCTGGTGGTCAGTGCACTTCAAAATCTCAACCGCGAGATCGTCGTCGCAACCGAGCACGAGGACGAACGAGACGCCATCTGTCGCGACACAGAGCAATTGAGTCTTGTCTGAGCTTAGATTCACAGTCGCCATGCTTTGTGGAAGTTTGTCCCCCCTAATTTTCCTGTGAATTTTTTTCGCATTGTGCTGACTTTGAGCTCTAGTTTCCGGGGAGGCTCCCCAAGAGCCAGTCGTGTCCAAGAAGTCGGGTGCGTACATGTCTCTCTGCCCCCGGATGATGCTCGCCCGTGCTAACCCGCATCGCCAGGCGTCGTCTACGAGAAGCGACTCATCGAGCAGTACATCAACGAGCACGGCACCGAGCCCAGCTCCGGCGAATCGCTCACCCCCGAAGACCTTCTCCCCATCCACTCGTCGCGTATCGTCCGGCCGCGTCCTCCCACCCTCACCTCCATCCCCGCCCTGCTCGCCACCTTCCAGAACGAATGGGACGCCCTCGCGCTAGAGACGTACAACCTGAAGGAGCAGCTCGCGCGGACCCGGGAGGAGCTTGCGACGGCCCTGTACCAGCACGACGCCGCCGTCCGGGTCATCGCCCGGCTCACGAGGGAGCGCGACGAGGCTAGAGATGCCCTGAGCAAGGTGACTGTGTCGGGAGGCGCCGGCGGAGACTCGATGGTTGTGGATAGCGTTGAGCAGCTCTCGGAGGAGCTCGCTGCGCGCGTGGACGAGACTCATCAGACGTATGTGGTTGTGCCGGTTTGTTATTTGATGAAGGGAAAGCTAATGTGTGTGTTTGTAGACTGTCCAAGGGCCGCAAGAAGCGACCCGTCCCCGAGGGCTGGGTCAGCGCAGAGGAGGTTTCTAATTTCACCGTCGGAGCGACAAACGCCCTTCCCGTGCCCCAGGCCACATCTCTGGGCGTCGAGGGAGACTACGCCGTGGTTGGTGGTCTGAAGGGCGAGGCTGCCGTCTACTCTGTCAGCGCCGACAAGGTGGAGCGACAGGTTCCCGTCAACGAGCCCGTGACGGACACCATCTGGACTGGATCCAAGGTCATCTTTGCCACCGGCCAGGGCTCCGTCAAGATTTTCGACAGCGGCAGCGAGGTGGCGTCTCTGAGCGAGCACTCTGGTGCCGTCACAGCCCTGAGCGTGCACCCTGGCGGTGAGCTGGTGGCTTCGGTGGGCAACGACAAGGGTATTGTCTTTTACGACCTCAACTCGCAGACTCGGGCTGCTCGTGCTTACACCGATGCTGGTGAGTATTCTGCGAATCAATATATGTCATGTCTGAAACTAACGCTGCTTCAGCTCTTACTGCTTGCGCCTTCCACCCTGACGGTCACCTGTTTGCCGCAGGTACCGCCTCGGGCGACATTAAGCTCTTCATGACCAAGACCCTCGAGCAGGCCGCTGTGTTCAAGCTGGGTGCCCCTGTCCAGGCCCTCGAATTCTCCGAGAACGGTTACTGGTTTGCGGCCACGGCCAAGGGCCAGACCTCGGTCACCATTTTCGACCTGCGAAAGGAGGGAGATGCCGCCGTGGCCAAGACGCTCGAGGCTGGCGGCGCCGTCCAGTCTCTGTCCTGGGACTACAGCAGCCAGTTCCTGGCGGCCGGTGGTCCTGCCGGTGTCACCGTGTACCAGTACACCAAGTCCAGCAAGAACTGGAGCGAGCCCCTGAAGAGCGCGGTCCCCACAGTCGCCATCCAGTGGGGAGAGTCGGCAAAGAAGCTGGTGACGGTGAATGGCGAGGGCGTTGTTAGCATACTCGGCGCTCAGGAATAGAATATGACGACATTTACAAGTGGGCAGACTGTTTTTTTTATGTTTTGGCAAAGGGGCGGAGGACGAGCAAAGTGAAATTTAATAGGTGTACAATTAAGGCCTTGGAGACTGGTCGATGGGCTGGGCAGAGAAGATGAACGGCTTTTACACAAAATGAAGAATTTTTGCGTTGTGTCATTTGGGGTGTCTAAATTGTCAAGTTTCAATGTGCAGCAGTGTGTTGAATGTGATTTTACAAGGCAGAGCTATTTGTTTACATTGAATAGCCTTTATGTGGCTCGAGAACTACACAAGAACTACAATCTGCTTTACATTCAAGTTGTCCCAATTAATCCTAATGGCGCTGTAAAGCTGCTATGGTTAGGATAGAACAGAATGGTTGATGTATGTTCTAGGGTAGTTGCATCAACTACTGCCTTGACTGAAGGGTTGCAGTTGGCGACGACCTCATTTGATATGGTGACTATTAATGACCCTAAAAAAATTGGCAGATGACGTGTCTCACATAAATGTATCTATCTATACTTATTAAGTGGTTCTAAAAGATGAACGGTAGTTGACTAAACAGAGATGCCTAGTTTCACATTGACGCCTACATGTTGGCCCAAGTGTCGACTCCATTGTGGGGAATACCACAACTCAAACGGGATACTGAATCAAGCCATAATAGGAAAATGAACGCGTGGATAGTGGTGATGTCTTGGACACCCTCAAAGGCGTCATAGGTCCCAAACAGGCGCAAGCCCGAGAGCACACGGTGCTTGGCATCCCGAATAGGCAAGCTGCCGCGTTTGCATTCCTCGCCTCCCGTTTCTTTGATGACTAAATTATGGGGATTTTAGATGGTGTTTTAGAAGCAAATGTTGTATTTATCTTTTAATTACTGTCTTGGTTATTGTGTCATAATGTACGGCCGGGTCCATGGGCCGAGTCGTCAAATAGACTCTCGGGACCGGCACCGGCTCGTCTAAGATGCACATACATACAACTATATTGTCTAACATGGGGGGATATGTTTATGTCACTTGGCGCACATATAAGCCGGTTGAACTTGGTCTTGTAGTTGAGGAATAGAAGAGCACTGAAAATGCTCTGGCACAGTAGCATGCGTTGATATTCTATGGATTCAATCATCTATCCATGTCTTTTATAACTTGTACGTTTAAGCTGAATAGAAAACTAATGGGTTCATACTAGTAACTCGAAGCCCTTAGACAAAGCCCATTTCGTTGTTTTTCCATGGGATGCATTTGCTAAATTGCCACCGTCCAATGCTCCCTGGTATACTGTGCCGTCAAGTGTTGTGAGTGGATCCGACAAGTCGGCTTCAGTCCCGACAAGTGTGGCACAAGTGTCGCAACCAAAGCTGCCTACACAAAGAGAATCACGAGAGTGAGTGGGGATTTACATTGTCGGCATCTTCCCTTTTGGCTGGCCAAGCCGTGGCTCATTGGTGGGTGGGACACGTGCACGGCATCATCAACCAGAACGTGATGATGCATCGTCCCGGCGTAGCAGGAGCAGGAGTAGGGCTCATTCACGGGCGAGGAACAATCGGGGTGCGTCAATACCCATTATTCAGAAGGTGGTTTGGGCTGTGATTAGCCGGCCCATTGGTGTTTGGTGCGTGATTTACGGGCGGTCTCCATCGCACAAGTTCCGAAATGCCATGCACGCGTGCACGAGATAATGACTGCAGGCGACTTGCAGGCAGTCAAACCACCCACGCGGCGAAGGGGTCAACCAATTCGGCGGCGGGTGGCGATGGCCCAGAGTCAGCGACGCACTGCACTGCTCAGCAGGCAACTTGGCGGACAAACTGCTTAATTCCGGCGCAGGCCCGGGGCAGCCTCGCCACCTGGACGCAGGCGCTGGTCCCTTGCAAATTAGCGACGCTTAGCGGGGTAATGGCAGACCAGGGCCCTGGCACAGCAGCCTTGCAGCTGGCCCCCAGGATGCAGCGACGCAACAACATCCAAGACCCCGAAATGGGCCATGTTCATTCTGCCTCTTTACATCACGCCTCGTCCGCACCGCCGTCTCGCCCGCGACAACCAGCCCTTGCGGCGCCATCTCCATCCCCTGGGCCATCTGGACATTGACGACGACGGCCCCCCGAAGCCAGAGCCGATATCGATTGCCAACAGCGATAGCAGCGACCGCGACCCTGGGATCCAACGCGAGCACCTCATTTTAGACCATCGTCGCTCGCTCTCTCACCCTCACCCTCGCTCGCCCGCCACGACGCTGCCTGGGCTGGATCCACGGGACTGCTTTCGACGCCGCCTGGCTGCCTTGGTATAAAGAGACAGCCGGCGCGCAACGGATGGATTCTTGACTTTTGATAGTCGAGCTTTGGAAACCCTTTTTCATCTTCGCCCTCCTCCTCCACCTCCGCCTACACCCAACATGGCCTCCTCCCGCGAGGATTCCCTCTTTGTCGACGACGACGACGACGAGATTATCGAAATCATCACCAGCTCGGGGAACCCGCAGACGCAGCACGCAGCAAACGCACACACGACAAACGCATATGCAAACGCAAACGCTGCAGGGAGCCTAATTCTGCCGGTGCCCGAGGGGCGGACGCCTCCGCCAGGCTTCAACACAACACAGCCTCCCGCCGCCGACCCTTGGGCTCAGGTCATCGATCTCACCGAGGAGCCCGATTCCCCCGACTCCCCCGTCCGCGAACGCAGCTCGACCTCGACCTCGCACGCCCGCAGCAGCACGAGCAGACACCCCAGCAGACACCCCAGCAGGAACCCTCGCAGGACCAACTCGCAGCGCATCTCGCCACCACGCCTGGCCCGGAGCGACAGCACCTTCTTCCCGGCGTCGACGGGCGTCATAGACCTGACGGCCGACTCGCCCGAGGAGACGCGGCCCTCGGATTCCACGCGGAGCAGGGCTGCGCACCGAGGGCGCCCTCACCCCGACGAGCTCATCGAGCTCGAGTTTATCAGCTCCGTGCCCCGGGCCCGGCCCGTCCAGACCTTTGCCATCGGCCTGACCAGCGGCCTCACCAGGAGGCTCGCAGGCATACTCGGGGCCGACATCATCGGTTTCCCGCCCCAGCTGGACGTTTCGAGAAACGCCTTTGCGCCTCGGGAACCCAGTCCAAAGCCGCCCATGGAGCCCATCCCCCCGAGCCGCGACGGCTTCACCCGCGACACGTGCGCCGACCCAGAATCGGAGACAATTATCATTTGCCCGGCCTGCAATGAGGAGCTCGCATACGACCCCGCGGGGCCAGTCCAGACCTCACCCGGAAGCAAGAAGCGCAAGAGAGCACCCGGAGAGCATCATTTCTGGGCTCTAAAGAAGTGTGGCCATGTATGCACAACCCTTCTGGCACCTTTTTTTTTTCCTCTTTCCTTTTTTTAACCCAGAGCTAACTAAACCATCCAGGTTTACTGTGCAGATTGTTTTGACAACCGCAAGCCCACTAAAGCAAACCCTGATGGCGTGGGCTTCCGCGCCCCAGAGGGGAAGAACCCCTACAACGCCCCGGCCGGCGAGCTCAAATGCGCCGTCGACGGTTGCGAGACCAAGGTTTCTGCCAAGGGCGAGTGGGTGGGCATCTTCTTGTAATGCTCTTTCTTTTTCTTCCTTTCTTGCTTCCTCTTCTTCTTTCTCACTTGTAACTTCGGCACGTCCTTGTAAGCCTTATAAGAGGACATGAATGACGACTGTATGAAGGGGCCCGGGATACACAGGCGAACAAGGCGCTAATGGGGTAAATATTTGTTTTGCGGTTGGGTTAATATGTTGCGTACAAAGGCTGCAACAAAACGGCATTGGGTTTCGCGCCATGGGGCCATGGCCAGGCGGGCTTCTTTCTTTTTTCTTCTTCTTTTTTTTTCCCGTTTGGTTAGTGTCGGCTCTTGTCGAGGAACCTTGTTCCCGAGCGAAAGGACATCTTTCAAGCAACTAAACAAACGCACGTTAAAGCGGCGTTGGGGGATGCTGTGACCAAAAAAAGGGATGACG
This sequence comes from Calonectria naviculata, assembly GCA_003031705.1. NCBI lineage: Eukaryota > Fungi > Ascomycota > Sordariomycetes > Hypocreales > Nectriaceae > Calonectria > Calonectria naviculata. The sequence continues at coordinate 5,385 of NAGG01000202.1, read as the reverse complement.
GCTTTGCAGTGTGTTCATTCAGACGGTGTTCTCATTCAGACACTCATCACTGATAGATGCATAACATGCGAATAATCAACTAGACTCTCTCAAGGTGATGTTGTAAAAGCAAGGTGACGAAAGCAAGGTAAAAACAAAAAAACATGACAACGCTGGCCTAATGCGAATATATCCCTTCCCCCCGAAACACCTGTAAAACTCCTAGCTAACATGTCCTTTCCGTGATGTTGTACCCAATGTTCCTTCGTTCTGTATCTCATGCAAACAGTTAAAAAAACATAGTCAAAGGTAAGCATATTCGTCATCAGCATGTCCTCCCAAGTGTATATATCGTGTCATGTGTCATATCATGAGCTCCGACGCAATGTCGTCGAGCCAGTCTCCCCCGCCATAGTCCGTCTCCTGGGATGCGCTGGGCGCAAACTGTGCCTCGCACGCGGGCACAGCGAGGGCGGGCTGCGGCTCCGCATTCTCCTTGTTGCCCTCCCGTCTATGCATTAGGTTGCTCCGTGGGGAGCTGCGTACCGGGACCTTGGGGGACTCTGGTACGCTGATTTTAACATATTTGCGCGGTGTCGCGTTGTCTTTTCTAGTCTCTGTGAGATTTGGTCGTGGGGTGTAAGGTTTTGGTGTGTAGGATGGCTTCGGTTTCGGTACCGGTTTGCCTGGTGTAGTAGTGCTTATATTTGGTTTTGTGTTCTCAGCCCTCCTCTGCATCACTGGGTTCTGACATGAGGCCACACGACCTGGAACGTTTGGTCTGGTAGCTGGTTTTGGTTCTGATGGTGGTTGTGCGGCAGCAGCAGCGGCAGCAGCAGCGGCCTTGGCCTTGGCCTGGTTCCGTCGAGCCCGAGCTTTAGCTTCCGCTTCCGCTTCGGCAGCCTCAATGCGAGCCCGCTCAAGTCGCTGCCGCTCTTCGCGCGCGGCGGTGTGGCGACTCCGTTGCAGGGCAATTGACATGAGCTCATGCGAGCCAGATGATGTGAAGAAACGCCGGGGAGGGGGAGGGGGTGAGTCCCACACGGGCTCGGGGAGTGAAGGTTCGGGCGGCTCGGGCTCCTTCGGGGACTCCTTCTCAGACTCTCGCCGAGGTTCAATGGAGAAATCCACATCCTCCTCGGCGAGATCTTCTTCGAGCTCCCGTGCTTGCTGAGACGGCGAGGGGAAGAAGTCGTCAAAGTTAAAGAGGATGGCTTGCGTACTCATAGGAGGGGCTTGGCGGGGTGGTGAGGGTGAGGGCGAGGGCGATGGGCTGTTGTGGATTTGTTTGATTGGGCATGGCCGTGGTGGCGAGGATTTGGGTTGAGCCGGTTTCTCAATGCCAAGGTCATGTTTGTATCCGGCTGTAGGACCTGGTTTCGTTTGAATTGCCGCTGTGTGAGCGGCTGTGGGTGGCCGGGCGGTAGGTTCGTCTAGGTCGGTATTTTGCATGGATGCCTTCAAGACACTCGCTTCGACGTCTTGTAGCAACTCCAGTGCAATGTCCTCTTCAAAGTCATCGTCCAGGTCGTCGAGACCGTCCAATGCACCCATCTCCGCGACTTTCTCTTGCTCGTCCTCCTTCTTGTCTTTCTTGTCTTTCTTGTCTTCCTTGTCTTCTTGGTTTTTCTCCTCTTCCACGTCTTTCTCTTCTTCCTCTTCAGTCTCTTCCTTTTCCTCAGCGATGCTGTCTAATTTTGGCGGAGGGGAGGGAGGGCACGGCGTCTCTGGTTCTGGCGTCTTTTTCGCTTCCGTCTGCTTGGTTTCCACTTGCTTCCCCTCCGAATCCCTCTTCCTTGATGTGCCGTTCCCCCGCACAAACCACGCAATTGTATCTTGACTCGGCCGCACATTGACCAGCGGCAATCCCTTCTTGCGCTTGGCATCCTTCTCGGCCTGCTCCTTTTCCTTCTTCTTCTCCCTCGCAGCCTTGGCCTTGGCGGCGGCCTTTTCCTTCTCAAAGTCCTTGCGGATGCGCTCCTGCTCTATCCTCTCCTGCTTTATGCGCTCGGCGCGACTCATCTTGGGGCCGCGGTTGGCCTCCTTGTAGGCCTTCTGGATCTGCTTCGAGGTCATCGGGCGGGCCGCCGACTGCTGGGGGTCCGGGGAGACATGGCGGCCCGGGTGCTGGGGGATGAGCGTAAACGTTCTCTGGCCGGCCATCGTGGCGGCGACATCGAGTCTGTCGTGCTGGGGGGTTGTCGGGCGGGATATCTGGCAATATCTCCAAGCTCTCTCGACTGTGGCATGGGACGTGTCGCGGGGTGTGTTGCGGCCTGGCGCATGGACGCGAAGTGTAAACGAGATCACATGACCACCGTCAACACACCTTGTGTAAGACGTGTGTGTGTAAGAGCATGACACATCAAAAAAGCATTGCATTTAATTCTCAGCATGGTTGAACTTAAGGTTGATTTTCTTAATTCTTTAGTCTTTTAATTGAGTTGTGACTGCAAGAGGTCCTAAGCCTAGCACACAGTACGAGCATATGCATTACCGCACCATAGTCCTTTACTTGTCAAGCGGCTCAATCGTGGGGTTCCAAGCACAAGGGCTGTACTCGTCGGTTGCGACATCTGCAACCTCCTCCTCTGTAAGCTCAAAGTCATACAGCTGGGAGTTCTCCAGGATGCGCGACGGTGTCACGCTCTTGATAAGCGGCACATAGCCCCGCTGCAAGCTCCATCGCAGGAGGATCTGGGCCTCGGACTTGCCATACTTTTCGGCCAAGGCCTTGGTCTTGGGCTCTCCAAAGCGCTCACCGCGGACAATGGGGCAGTAGGCCTGGATAGCAATGTTGCGATCGCGGCACCACTTGACAATGTCCGGCCGCGTCATCCAAGGGTGGATCTCCCATTGCCCGACCGAGATGACGCCTCCCTTGCCCGGACCACCCCGCTCCTCCTCCAGTTCCTTGATGTGCTGCTCTAGCTCATCGAGATGGTGCACACCGTAGTTGGAGACTCCGATGGAATGTATCTTGCCGGCCTCGACGCACTCAACTAGGCCCTTCCATGCGCCCTTGCGGTTCTCACTGCCACCGTAGGGGGCATGGATGAGGACGAGGTCCAGGTATTCAAGTCCAGTCTCTTCCAGGGCAGTATCCACCTGCTTCAAGGTGTTTTCATAACTCAGCGGAAACTTTGGCTTTAGAATCTTGGTGGTAAAGAAGACTTGAGATCGAGGAATTCCCGCAGCCGCAATGCTTGCGGCGCTCGGGCCCTGATTGCGGTATGCGGAGGCGGAGTCGATCTGGGGGACGTCAGCATCTGGGGTATGAGACGCGGTGAGGGGGAAAGGGCGCAGACGTGACGGTATCCAACTTTCAGAGCCTCCAGACAGGCCTCCTTGGCCTGTTCCGCGGGACTGTTTCAACGTGATTAGGGTTGTATACAGTAGGCGCACTTGGAGACAAGCTTACGTTTGGTAAACCTAGATTCATTAGCAATGTAACACCCCACGCAAGCAGGAAACGTACACCAAAACCCAGTCTGGGGATGGAGTGGCCCGAGTTGAGCTTCTGGGTGGACTGCAGCGTGAGTGCGGACGCCATTTTGCGGATCATGGATTGCTTTGCAGATATCTGGGAAGTGTGTTTGTAATATACTCGTCGTGGGTGGGGAAACTCAAGAGATGGAGTTTAGGTTTTGTGTATGGTGTGCCAGTGATGCAATAACTCGTAGGTCCAACAAGACTTGTGAGCCTTTTTAATAGAATACAATATGATAAATATGGAAAACTCCGAGTTTTAGATTGGATGTAACCAAGTAATCATGGTGATGAAGATGAAATTATTGCTTGTTAATATTGTCCCGAAATCCGGTTGCGGGGGTTGATAGATTTGTGGGGCTAGGCAGCACGACATACTATCTGTGTGTTGATAGATAATCGATGAGAAGGATTTGAAGGATTCTGATCAACCAAGGAATTTGAAAACCTAATCGACAAGTTGTTTCAAGTAATCAAACTGGACGTTTAAACTAAACATAGATCTTGCTGACTGGTTTTGGAAACAAAAGTTTGTTGTTTGTCAGAGTCACATTGATATAGGGTAGTTGCATCACTTAGACCAACATCAAGTCAATATTTTACGTATTTCATTAAGCATCCAGCACTTTTCAGACTACGCTATCCATTACGTCTTGACGCTCCTCGGGCTTGGAATCATCGTCGCCGGCATCCTCCTCTTCGTCGTCGTCTAAATCTAGCATCGGGTAGTTGAGAATGGCTGCGATATCACCCAACATGGTGAGCCGCTGGCCACTCTCGTGGTCGCTACTTAGCACACGGGCCTCGCCGCCGTCGGCGCGGACCTTGTCTACGAGGGCAACGTACTTCTTCCGCTTGGCCAGGTCCTCGCTTCGAAAGAGCGAGTTGTTGATCAGGAGAACGCCGCCTCCCGGGCCAACGGCACCGTCGTTGACGGCCTTTTCGACAGCCGAGGTGCCGTACCAGGCCCGGCCGTCGTCCAGCTTTAGCATGTCAAAGAACTGGTCGACGTACTGCGTCTCCCGCGCGAATTTCATGTCCTTCATCTTGGCCAAGACCTCGGGGCTCTTGAGGACCTCGTTTAGACTGTGGACGTGGCCCGAGTTTGCATGAACAACCGTGGCCTGCTTAGCGACGGCCGTCAAAACCTTGTCCGCCTTGTCCCGCCCCTGATTAGCAATGTACTGCTTGAAGTCGGTGGCGACAAAGCCCGGGCTCGCCAGCAGCAGCGGGCGGGATTCTGAAAAGTCCATGGTCCGGATCAGGGTCGACAGGGTCTTGTCGAAGAAGCGGCGCATCCCGGCGTCCTGGTCCGAGGATATATCGCGCTTCTTCGGGATGACGCTCTCGACACGGACCTTGAGGACGGTTCGGAACTGAGTAATGAGGCAGATGTTGGCCAGGCCCTCCTGCATGACGACGGCGGCTAGGGCACCGTCCCGGTCGTCAGACAGGGCCTCCTGGAGGGCGGCCTTGGCGACCGAGTCCCAGCCATCGGGCTTGATGACGGTAAAGGCGCGGTTGACCTCGAGGTCAAGGGTGTGATGTGAGCCCAGGGTTACGTGTGGGTTCTCGGCGGCGACAGTGCCGGACACACGCAGGGACGACACGATGGGGTCGAAGAAGGTCGACTTGACTTTGATGGCCAGCTCCGTATGGACCCTCTCCGAGCTTGTCATGCCCGTGCCAGTGGTGTTTACGACCTTGCGGATGGCATGGGCGTGGATGATGTCCCCAGGGAGGATCAGGTTGTAGGCATGCCACTGGACGACGTTAGTGGGTCGCCGGATATCAGCTGGGGCGGGGAGGAGGAGCCCTGGGAGATGGGCGCGAGATTGGGATAGATTCACATCTTTGCCGTGAGCGTGAATCGCGCAACAGAGCAAGCGAGGGTACAAGATGGGGATGGGGATGGGA
>NAGG01000201.1:0-17577 GCA_003031705.1 Calonectria naviculata | reverse complement strand
ACACACAAAGGTGGTCTCAATAGCCTAGCCAACCTGTGGCCTCTCGAGGCCGCACCAGCCTTGACCACAGAGGTCAGATGACTCTAGCAGCTGTGTCTGTTCTTATAGGTAGGAGCCGGATAACGGTGACCGCAGCCGGCCTGGCAACGCCAAACAGGATAAGGAAAATGCCCTAGTTGGACGATCTAGCTACTACTGACCTAGCCCAAACCGGCTGCCCGGACCATCTGTGCACGGTAGCTAGCTTTGAATAGCTTCAACCTTAGCCCGGCCGCCCTCGGCCGCCCGGAACAGCTAGCTAGCTGTAACAGCAGCTATAAGAGACCTAGATAGACCCTCTCAATAGACACATCAAGAGCTCCAATGCAGCCTGTGGCACCCGTAGCTGTGACAAAGCGCACCTTTAGAAAATGGTCAGTTCGCAAACCCGAGTTTCTTGCTCCATGGTATGAATTGAGAGGCTCATGTTAACTTTAGTCAAACTTTTACCGTGCTTAGCCTCTCGATGCATTTTACATATTTCTTTGGGCGGGGGGGGGAGGCTTGCAGATGAAAAGTTTGACTCCGGGAAATGGCCACTATTAATACTACACTGCTACAGTATGTCATTAATTCCTGGGACTACTTTCCTTGCATACTCAATCTCTCTTTCACCATGGCATTCATCTTCTTCATTTTGGGGCTTGTTTATCTTGCGGCTGAGATTAACGCTAGCCCATACCTCGACACTAGAGATTTCGCATCGCTTCGCGCCCCAGAATCTTTACACGACGTCATCCAACCCTACTACAAGTCACAATACAGGGAGCCAAATAACTATGTTGTTAACTATACATACAATGCACCGCACGTCTTCACGCAAGATTTCCTTGGGTCCAGAAACAAGAACATCACATATCTGGATGCCGCCAAGAGTTTTGCTCACCGCTACGGCACTTGGCTTTTTCGCTCCGTGGATGATCGCTATTATGTTGATGAAAATGGCGTTGCACATGTCTACTTTATTGAGAAGTTCAAAAATCATGATATTCCACACCGCGAATTTAATGTCAATGTAAGTTTGAAGCCACTGGCAGTATGCTTGAAATAGCACTAATAAGAAGGATAAAAGGTCGCTCCGAATAAGACCATCCTCTCTTATGAGCGGAGAATTAATATGCAACCCTACCTATCTCCCCTAGGACCGAATGAGATTCTGGATCCTCTTGATGCTTTCAAGATCGCAGTGAAAACACTATGTCTTCCAATACAGATTACAAAGGGTACAAAGGCTGTGGCTAAGAAACCGATGCATTACATGAAAATTAAGGGTCAGAAAGTGCATATCTCACACACAATCAAGGGCACCAAGGGAGCTAATTTTGACCCTCTGGTTGAGCTACCGCTTTTGGATGATAAAAATTGGGTGGTCAGAACAGCCTTTGAAAATTTTGATTTGCTCATCCACATTGATGCTATCAATGACGGAAAGATTCTTCTAGTGGAGCCAAACAGGCACTATCCGATTGTGTATGCTAGCTAGGTTGCAAGTAGTAAGAAATTGAAATTGAATATTCCTCTTTCGAGGGAATCTTTCTTTCGAAAAGATCATAGTCACTGAATGTGAATATAACTAATAGAACCAATAAGCCACCATAAAACTTTTGCCAATGAAGAAAAATAACCCGATTGAATGGCTCTTGGTCCTTCCTGCAGTCGCCTGAGTCACCGGGCTGTTGCTTGGAAGTCAAACCCCTCCAATCTACATTCTTGCACGTACAATCTAAAGAAATCGGCATTGCACCTTGTGTATATTCCTTATGAATAAATACACTTACACTTAGTCCCAGTCAATGTTTGTCCCAGAAGACCCCAGCACGTATTCCATGTTGTTCGGGATCCAGTAAAAAGTCTTCAAGTTGGTTCTAATCAAATGAAAAACAATGTCTCATAATCGAGAAGTCAACTTCTGTGCCTTCTTTGCATATGGATGTCCACCCTTTATGACAAAGTGATCAATATCGGACGTGTTTACGTAGTCTGGATTAGCATCTCTCTCCAAATTTCTCATCCCACACAGACGCATGGCGGTCTCGATTTCGTCCCGAAGTACTGAATGAAAGATCAGCACGATAAAACAAGATGCCGCATAAAAGAGTTCAAACTTACTATTTACCAAATGTTCCACGCCATCTTGTCCATAGTTGACGGAGTATACAAAGGGTCTGCCGATACCCACGGCGCTAGCGCCAAGACAAACAGCCTTGACTACATCGGAACCCCTCCGAAAGCCACCGTCAATCAACACGGTAAGGTGCTCAAAAACCTCGGGGCAGTTCCGATGAAGTTCCAACAGTATTAAGATGGAGGGTGGAGCAGTGTCCGCTGCGCGTCCACCATGGTTACTCAGTACGATTCCTTGGCATCCCATCTCCATCGCGGCTTTGGCATCTTCCCAACGTTGCACGCCCTTGATTACTATTGGCAGGTCGGTCAGTTTTCGTAACCATGAGATGTCGCCCCAGTTCAAAGTCGGGTCGATGAATGAGCCGGTCGTTCGCGCCAGTCCGGCCCCTTTCCAATCTTTCTTGTTTCGAGAGCCTTCATTCTTAACCCTCTCATCATCCTCGCGTTTTGACACAACAGGTAGGTCTGCTGTAACAAAGATTGCCTTGACTTTTCCGGTGTTTATGGTCCGTCTCAAGAGATCTTCTGACTTTGCTCTTTCTTTGTTAACGTATAGCTGTAAGAAGGCGTGTTGTGCTGTGGCTTCGAGAACTTCTTCGTGTGGGTACGAAGATGGCGTAGAAATGCATTGCACAATTCCCGTATTTGCTGCCCCTTTGGCCAAAGCCACTTCTCCCTCCTCGCCTGCAGTTTTTACTGCACCAGTTGGCGAGATGAAGACGGGCAGGCTTAGGTCACATCCAAACAGAGTTGTTCTAGTGTTTACTGTGCCAACATTTCTCATCACCGTTGGTCGAAGCCAAATTCTCTTCAAGAAAGACAAATTCGCATCACGGGTGATGTTGTCGTTGGCACCACCGTTGATATATGCCCAAGACTTTTCCGGGAGTGCGGAGGATGCCATGCGCTCGAAGTCATGTAGGTTGATAATCTCGCTGAGGTGTGGCCTTTCGTCTCCATTTTCCGGTGTTTTATCTTTTTTCATCGTAACATTATTTTGGGTGCGAAACTGGTTTTCATCAATGGTCCCAAGATGAAGTTCCTTTTTAAGAGTTTTCTGAATCAGTGATGGAGAATGGAATCTATTGTACTCCTCGGAAGCATCTTCTCCGGCGTATTCATAGATCACTTCGAGCCGCGTTAGCAATTTCAGGTTATAATTTTCTTATGTCATTTGTATGATTTTACCTTCGGAGCCACCGGGATGCTGCGAAGCAAATTCAGTGATGTCATATACAACTCCGTTCACAATAATCCAGATGTCCTCGGGCTTATTGTGCAGAGCGATTTCATCTGGAGAAATGGTACGAGACATATTCGCGGTTGGATGAGAATGGGGCTTCCAGTATTAGTAGGTTCAATAAAACGGTGCTGATTAAAGTCTAGGATTTGATTGAAAGATGGCTTTCTGGGGTGGTTCGGCAATTCTTAGCGTGGCCATAATGAGGGGAAGGAAAAGCTCGGCTGTCGGTGTCGGTTCATTCCGTCGGAACTGGAATTGCAATCCGATTGGCGATGTGAACATTAGCGGCGATCTGAAACATCATTGCTGTACCAATTGGCCAATAAATTTGCATGATTTCATCATCACTGGAAGAGATTAAAGAAAGAACAAGATCTTTTTAAAAAACCCCATTCAAGCGCTCTCAATAGTCAGACAAAACGGGAAGCATCATACTGGAATTATAGCTCTTCCCGATCCATCTCACTGGATCACTAACTCCCGGCTTAAATGCATACCGATGCTGCGAACTTCGAGATAGTTAGTGCTAGATAATTAACCTGACATTTTGCATAATTCATGATTTATGAAAATAAATACACTACATCTACAAGGTGGTCGGAATAACCTGCCCAGACTCTGTTCCCCATTTCTCGCTGAAAGCTACCAAAGCCGGGGACACTTGCAGTTTTTAGGGCTTACTTATTTCTGTTAGCACGTGGCATCTAGATTCTGCCCAATTGATTGCCGATGAATTTTGAACAAGCTCTCCCTTTGGAACATCTTGGAGCCATTAATCATACGTGTATTTGTCAATCTACCTTGTTCCACTTTCAAGTGTAAAAGCCCAACGTCGCTCACAATATATATATCAGTTTTCAAATCAACAACACCAACTGCCAATTATTCGACACCATGAGATCAGAAACTGTTCCTATCAGGCTCGGTGGGAGCAGCAGCCACATGGTCAATCAAAAACCTGCTGGGCGGTTCCTTATACCTGGAGAAGCAAGCGGAGAGATCGTTTTCTCCGACGTGCCGATTAGCTTCATGATGGGAGTGCACCCTGAGACTGGTGTCGTGGTAGATAAGCATCACCCACTCCTCGGGACGCCCCTCAGGGATAAAATTGTGGTACTTCCTCGTGGCAGAGGCTCTTGTGCTTCTAGTGCGGTGATTCTAGAGCTACTCTACTTGGGGAAAGCCCCGTCCGCTCTCATCTTTCGAACGTTGGAAGAGATCCTAACTCTGGGTGTTCTACTTGCAAATGCAATGTTTTCCAAGTCAATTCCTGTCGTGTTGATAGAAGATGACCAAATTTGGAAGAAGCTGGCGAGCGCAAAATCTGCCAGGGTTACAAAGCAGGGGCTAATAATCGAAGATGAACTTAGCTCTCTTGCAGTACCCTATGTGCAGGGAGTTGCAACTACACCAAAGGATGAGAAAGTGATGAGAGGCGAGGAATGCAGTCGGGCTACTCAACTGGCGATGGAAATAATTGTAGAGTTTGCCTCAATTCAAGGTGCAGAGCACCTAATTGACGTCTCTCAAGTCCATATCGACGCCTGCTGTTATGTTGGAATGACTAGCCTCCTGGTGCCCGAGCGACTGCTGGAACTTGGAGGCAAAGTGGCGGTACCATCCACTTGCAACTCGCTAAACGTGGATAAGCAAAGGTGGCAGGCCCTTGGCAGCGACCCAGAGCTGTCGGTCATAGCCTCCAAAATTGGCGACGCTTATCTCGCAATGGGGGCTGCAATGAGCTTCACTTGCGCACCGTACCTACTCGACAGCAAGCCTAAATCTGGTGAACAAATTGGATGGGGCGAATCGAATGCGGTTGTGTTTGCCAACAGCGTCCTCGGCGCGCGCACGCAGAAGTATCCAGATTACTTGGATGTCTTAATTGCTCTTACTGGGCGAGCGCCTGCCATGGGCTGCCATTTGGATCATGGGCGTCGGCCGCAGATTTGTATCGAAGTGCCTAAATTCGCCTCTTTCGATGATTCGTTGTTCCCACTACTTGGATATAAGATTGGGTCAATTGTCGGAGGTAGCATTCCGATGGTTTACGGCATGGAACATACCAACCCAGGTATTCCCGACATGAAAGCATTCGGCGCGGGGTTTGCAACCACTTCGTCAGCCCCGATGTTTCACATCAATGGCGTGACACCAGAGGCTGCTACCGTTGAGATCCCTCAGAACCTGGAGATTGTCAAAATTTCAGTCGATGAGTTGATCGAGACCTGGGGCCAGCTCAATAGCGCTAAAGACGATGTTGTTGATATTATATCTCTAGGAAACCCGCACTTTGCCTTCGAGGAGTTTCCAAGGCTTGTAAAGCTCATTGAGAAGCGGACAAAGCTACCGCAAACCGCCCTTATCATTACCATGGGTCGTTTCGTATATCAACAGGCCAGGGAGTCAGGTGACATGGATATAGTAGAAAGGTTTGGAGCCAAAATCATTACCGATACATGTTGGTGTCAGTTGGAGGAGCCTGCGTTTCCCCGCCGCGCTGGCAATATTATGACTAATTCGGCCAAATATGCCCATTACGGGCCAGGCATGACACATAAGGGATATCATTTCGGCAGTCTAGCAGGCTGTGTCGAAGCTGCCTGTTCAGGGAGACGCTCTCATTTGGACATGACTCCTGAATGGTTGTTCGGCAAAGAAAAAGCACCCGATACAGCCTAGGGTATCTCAGATGTGAACTTTGTTGCTTGATGTTTCTTGGTTTGGGGCTCGAATGTTCAAAGACCAAGTTCTCTAAAGCTCTTGCGAGCTACCATTCTGCTATTCATATAAGTAATGACAGTATTATAAATTTACATTTATTCAGAGAATAATATCTATTGTTTCAAGAACGACACCCGCTTCATTCATCTTACGTGAACTCGTTGGCCTGCTATTGTGCAAGAGCTAGAGCTGAGGCTATCTCTTTAGGGTACAGCGGTTTAGCCTATTAGATAATGATAAACCATTTTATTTATTCTTCGGCATTAGGATTATTTAGATCATTTATTTTTGGCCGGTAATTTTTTGCTCTGTCCGTCATGTCTCCCGACTTGTTTCTGGCACCCGCGTGTCCGGATAGTCTTTGCCGATGAAAGACCCGGTTATTGATGCGTAAGGTGCGGGGTTGGAGCAGTCATCATTCTATTATGCTCGTACAATTAGCGACCACAGAAACTACGCATCCCCCGTCGCACATACTTCTCTTCAACCTAAAGTCACTATTCGCTTCAATCAAAGAAAAACGATGACTATGTCATTCGAGCACCCATCTTTGCATTCCACCCTTACAGGTGTCGAAGTCGCAAACACTGTGCAATTTCGAGGCATCCCGTACGGAAATGTAACAAAACGATTTGCCCAACCTCAAGCTATTACGCGCACCGCGCCAAAATTAGATTGCACTAGATATGGGTCATTAATACCACCCTTCACATGACTTCAACATCTAATTTAGGCGGTTAATTGTTGCAGGCCCAGATGCCCTCAAGTCCCTGTCGATGTTGGCCATTTACTTCGCATACCAAGCGACTATGTGCTCCCAGTTGAGCCTGAGGATGAATTTGCTTGTCTAAACTTGGACGTGGTGGTCCCAAAACCCAATCTCTCTACTCCTGGCCAAAAGCTGCCAGTTCTTGTGTGGATTCACGGAATGTTTTAACAACGCTTTGCTAGCATCTAGAAACTAACAGGACACAGGTGGCTCGCAGGCTATAACATTCGGAAGCGCTGCTTCGGGGGTTTGCGGTATGCAACGCTCGGTTCCAGCTTTTTCACTAATACTGACATAAACATAACAGACACGACAAAACTTGTCGCAGATTCCCTGAGCCAGCAACAACCAATTATCGTGGTCTCCGTTCAATATCGCCTTAATATCTTTGCATTTGGCCACGATTCAGACTCTTACAACCTTGCTTTGAGAGATCAGTCTCTGGCGCTCCAATGGGTGCAGGAGCACATCTCAGGATTTGGGGGTGATCCGGTAATAGCACACGTCTGTAGGAAGAATAATCTGACTAACGCCTGGTTTAGAATCGAGTCACACTGTATGGAGAGAGTGCAGGGGCTGTTTATTGCCATGCGCACCTGGTGTCTAATGCCCCCGCCAAACAAATTATTCTATCGTCTGGGTCTCTGTATCTGTCGCCTCCCCAAACACAGCAGCGAGCTTCCTTTATGCGTCAAACGATGACAAAGCATCTCCACGATCTTGGAGATTTCGAATTAGAAAATGCACCCGCCACTATTGTTGTAGAGGCGCTCAAGAACTCGGGCATCCAATCATGGTTTCTTGTTATGGAACCACAACTTCAAGACTGGGAGACGGCTGTTGGTGGTGCGACAAGTTTGCTCATAAGTGACGTGCGAGATGAGGTAAAAGACCCAAGTTGTACCTTCGCTACCTTATTTTAACACCATACAGGCAGTCCTTTGGCGATCCGGGATCTGGTCGACAGATTCCGCTGAAATAGTGGCCGCTTTCGATTTAGCCGAGGAATCAGGCGCTGAGCTAAAACGCCTCTATCATATCCACCCAGATAGGCCTTCTTCATGCAAAATTGGTGCCTTGGACTTTCTCAACGACTACAAGTATGTTCTTCCGGCGGACAGAATAATGCAGCTTTGGCGAAGTAACCAAAAACCCGCATATCGTTGCGTCGTGGATGAGAATAACCCCTGGCAGCCGTCAAATGGATCTCACCATGCCATTGACGTAGTTTTTCTGTTTGGTGGTCTCGACCTATCCTTCTCACCCAGCGCAACAAATACAGGAGGGAATATGCGCAGGAAATGGATCGAGTTCACCAACTCGGAGCAACCATGGTCCCCAGAATTGTCCGCTGCTTTTGGACCTCACGGTGTATATCAGGAACTCGACAATGCTAGCCTCCAATCACGCAGAAGAATGACAGAGGTGGGCTGTCTAAGTCGGATGGACTCTGCAATACTAGACAGAGTTTTTCTGGCCCTTGCAACGGGAAAGCTTAGCTTGTTGAACTAGATTTGGGAGGTCTGAAAGGCTTCCAACACAAAACAATGTTCGATCTTTTATATGTATGAGCTTGCATTGTGACTTTTCACGATATATTTCGACACCTAAATTGAATGGATGCCGTTGGAGTTACCGTTCATTACGTCAATCTTCGTCGTCATTTGGTAGACCTGCATCAAACGACTAACTTCTATATCACGCCGCTAGAGACGTCATATTAAAAGCAAGAATTAACATCAACGGTTTCTCGGCAAGGCAGAGTGGGGAGCTCTTTTTTTTTTTAGATTGGTAGCATACAGTAAACGCGCTTGGAAGTCGTTCGGCAATGATCTTTTTGGGAATAGTGGTTGAGCCCTCGGAGCGGAGGCCGACCCGATGCATGGGACGGTCTACCCCGCATCCCCCATCAGGGTTGGTGCAATAGCGCGACACCACCACGATTCATGAGCCGATACATAAAACATTGGCTAGTTTAACTCCACTAATTTCCCTTATTGTGACACGAGTCGACTTGTTGATTTGTTCACCGGCCAGTAATTTTCCATCATGGAGTTTGTGAGGTAAGTTGCCAGTCAAAATGCCCAATCTGCAGCGCTTCTGTGCTATTGAGCGCTAACACTCGCCTAGACTCGGCAACAGCGGCCTCAAGGTCTCCAAGATCATCCTTGGGGGCATGATCTTTGGTTCCTCAAAATGGGAAGGTTCCCCATGGACGCTTGATGAAGAGGAAGGCCTCCAGCTCCTCAAGACAGCTTACGATAATGGCATCAATACTTGGGACACGGCCGACACATATTCAAATGGCAAGTCGGAAGTAATCATCGGAAAGGCCCTCAAAAAGTTCAACATTCCTAGACAAAAAGTTGTCATTCTCTCCAAAATATTTAACCCGGTTATGGATGACGAGTCAAGACCGCCAAGTGTAAATGATGGGCCTTTGGTCAACCAAATGGGACTAAGCAGGAAGCACGTCTTCCACGCCGTTGACCAGTGCTTGGCCCGCCTCGATACGGATTATATCGGTATGTGACTAATCATCTGGGCTACGAGATTCTATTTATTAATCCACATTTCAGACGTGCTCCAGATCCACCGTCTAGACCGGGAGACGCCACCGGAGGAAATTATGAGAGCTCTTCATGAAGTTGTTCAGTCCGGAAAAGTTCGCTATATTGGAGCTTCCTCAATGTACACCTGGGAGTTTGCTCGGTTGCAATTCATCGCTCGTTCTAATGGCTGGACTGAGTTCATCTCCATGCAGCCCTTCTACAACCTTTTGTACAGAGAAGAGGAGCGAGAAATGATCCCCTTCTGCCGTGCATCTGGCGTTGGTATCATCCCCTGGAGTCCAATTGCACGAGGTCTTCTTGCGAGGCCACTTTCCAAGGGAGATGAAGAGGAAACATCCCTACGCAGTCGTTCAGACAAGAAATCGGACAAATGGTTTGCTGATGCAAACTTGGACATTGTCAATCGCGTGGAAGAAATTGCTAACAAAAAGGGAGTCAGCATGGCATTGGTATCTACGGCCTGGGTTCTTCAAAAAGACTGCTATCCTATAATTGGACTAAGCTCAGAGAAGCGGATCAAGGAAGCCATCCAGGCACTAAAAGTGAAACTATCAGAGGAGGAATGCGAATATCTCGAGAGCGCTTATAAGCCAAGGGCCATACAAGGCATGTGAGGGTAATTTAAGCACCACTGCCCTAGATAGAATATATCCAACCAATAGAGGAAAAATATTACATCACCGGCTCGACACTTCATCGTGAATGGAACATATACGTATCCAGGTTATCATCATTTAAATGCCCACTCTTGCCAGCGTGGGCTCGGGCTTTTTTGCAAGCCGTCACTTCTTATTTACGACGACTTAAAGAGACGGAAAAGCTTGAAATCCCCTATACAAGACAGAATAAAAAGACATTAGAGTAGAGTACATGTTAACATCATAACCTTTCGAGGATACACATTAGACTTGTTTCAATTCAATTCAAGCGTTCAGTGGGAAAAAATCAGATATCAATGAAGTCAAACTAAAGCGAAATGTGGCATGTTTCCCGCTGCATTTTAAAGAGATCTCAAGACTATTGACGCCATTTCCCAGGTGATGAACCCTTTCTGCTACTCGCCGCCCGAATAAAATTTCCCAGAGTATTGTAACATATGGCTTCAACTCATGGTCGATCAGCCAGCCTTCTCAATCATATCAACATGTCCCTTCTCAGTCTTCTCATTCTGTAGCAATTCCTGAACATCCTGTCGAACCTTCTCTTCCTCAGTTGGGTACGCGCGCTTGAACATGGTCCAGAGTGAGTGCTGGAACAAGTCGTCCATGGACTCAATACTGCGGCCCTTCAGCTCAGGCAGACAGAAGTAGATGAAGACAACGCCAACGTATGTGACCACGGCGAAGAATAGAAAAGCGCCGTATCCCATGGTGCTCAGCATGTGTGGGGTGGCCGTGGTGATGCCATAGTTGACGATCCAGTTTACGAATAAGCAGATGGCCATGCATACAGATCGAACACGAGCAGGGAAGATTTCAGCGGCGACAACATAAGGAGCGACCGAGTGGCCAAAGGACCAACCAAAAGCATAAAGGTAGATGCTATAATAACAGTTAGTAAGATTCATGGCAAATATACCTATCGAAAAATGGCTCACCAAATAATACCAAAGATTCCGCCGCCAGTTGTGCCACCACCAGCCTCCGGCTTTGCAAAACGGATAAACAATCCAATGTAGAGCATGGCGCTGGCTTGGATCGCGGCTCCGATCATAAGCGGTAGGCGACGGCCAACGCGGTCGACGATGAAGGAGACGTATAAAATAGTGGTGGCCAGTTTGACAATTCCGTAAACGCCGGTGGTAAGAAGAGAGCTCGAGCCAGATTTAACACCAATCATCGAGAAGATTTGCGGAGCAAAGTAGTTGATGGAATCGGTGCCGGTGAGCTTGTGGAAGAGGAATAGCATCACCGCCAGGAAGAGTCGGCGGCGGTTGCTCGCATTTGTGGCGATTTCGCGAATGACAGTAACATAGCTGTAGCCTATGGATTATTAGTCAAAGATTCTATGGGGAATTTTCTCTCTGTCCTCTTACCTTTGACCTCGCTCTGTTCAATTTCTGCCTGAGCGATAATTTCCATATACTCCTGGTGAACATATGGGTGGTCGGCAGGCAAGCCTCTCAGCTTACACAGGTTCTTGAGACCTTCCTCGTGCTTTCCCCTAGCAATGAGGGCGCGAGGGGTTTCAACAACAACTATAAGAGTGTGATTAGCCTCATTACCCTAATGTTTAGAACTTCCATTGGGCTCATACACCAAACCAGAGCAAACAGGAAGAACCCCGGAACGAGCTGGATGCCGAGCGCCAGCTGCCACGACTTGTCATCTTCAAGGTCGTGCTTGGGCCATAAGCTCACAGCATAGTTGATCCAGAACGCAATTGCCAAAGCAAGAATAATCATGAGGTTGTACGACGTGGTGAGAGATCCTCGGATGGACTTTGGAGAATTTTCGGCCAGGTACTGCGGAGCAAGCTAAAAGGTTCAACAGAGTTAGTTACGAACCTCAAGTTGCACATCTTGGATTTACACACCATTGATGTCGCACCGATAGACACTCCTGCCAGAAGTCTTCCGGCGTAGAGGACGTTGAGGTTCGGGATTTCCTGCATGGAGCATCCCAGAAGGAATAGTGCTGCCATGGCTGTGACAGACTTCTTTCGGCCCAAGAAATCCGCCAACGGCGCCGCAAGAAGAGATCCGGCGGAACCTCCAGCAGCCACTGTTATTCATTCGTGTCAGAATCCTTCTCTGGTATGTGAAATCGTATTCGACTTACGCATTGCTGCTATGTTTCCCTCTATAATGACGCGTTAGCTTTCTAAACCACTCATGAATTGCCAGGCCCTTGCTTACCTCTAGTGTCAGCCTCAGACGCGCTCAGCTTGTCGAATCCAAAGGCACGACGAAACGCCGGAAACGTCATGATGCCGCCGATATTGCCCTGGTCGAATCCATAGGCGCAACCGGCAAAGGCGATTGTCACGCCCAACAGCAGGAGCTGCTTGTTGAAAATTTCTTTGGGGTCCTTCTTCCAGTCTGGAGAAGCCCAGAGTGATGTTCCGCCGCCCATGATTGTTGTGAAATGCCGTAAGAGATGAAGAGAAGAGGCGTGTACAGTCTCAAGAGGATGGGTTTCGGATAGGGAGCAGTAACTGCCGTCGTATTATTAAACGACTGCCAGGACCCGAGGCCCATAAATACACAAACGCCTCTTGCCAGGCCCGTTCCCCTAAAACTTCTTCAAACCCCATGGGGTTGCGGGGACCTGCTAAACAAGGTTCCCCGCACCAAAAGCTTGGTGCATTGTAGCACGTCCAGGCCGTGAGCACCGTTCGGTTCCCCGCCTCAGATCACAGAGTCCAGGGGGCTAGGTTGGAAAGGGAAGTGTCGGACACAAAGCCTAGCTGCGGAACAGCAGCTAGCTCTCGCCAGTGGGGTTGGAGACCCTTGACTACTAGCCCGCGCGCCGAGAATACGACGCCCAATTGGGCCAGCGGGCGAGAGCCCGATGCTATACGACGGTCTGTGCATCTTGCCTCGGACGAGCACACTTGGGATAGCGCCAATAAATCAAGCACGCTTAATCGTCCCTGGACCTGTATCGACAGATACAATCAACGCGTCCATCCTCAGCATCTCAGAAGGGGATAATCTAGACACTCTCTCAAAAATGGCTGCCCCAACCCTTCACACGTCGCCCATCCCCGCATCTACCATCCAGTCCCACGCATCAAACCTCCTGGTGCTGCCAGACGGGACTGTTCTTTGTGCCTGGTTCGGAGGCTCACAAGAAGGGCTCCCAGATATTAGCATTTGGCTCTCTCGCCAGGCACCTGGAACAAATTCCTGGTCTTCCCCAGAAAAGATCTCATCAGCCGAAAACCGCAGCTGTCAAAACCCCGTCCTGTTCCGTGCACCAAACACTGGAGATATCTGGCTGTTCCACACGTCCCAAGATGCTGGAAACCAGGATGGTGCCGTTATCATGGTCCGCACGTCCGGGGACAATGGGTTGACGTGGTCTGAGCCGCGGTTCCCGTTTGAAGGAAAGACTGGCACATTTGTTCGCCAGCCCCTTACCGTTCTCAAGGATGGTACATGGGTCTTGCCCATCTTCTACTGCAGATCTACTCCAGGCCAAAGGTGGATCGGCAACAACGATATCTCAGCCATCTTTTACTCTCGCGATGAGGGTAAAACTTGGGCAGAAAATGTCGTCCCTGAAAGTGTTGGTTCAGTGCACATGGGGATAGTTCCCCCCAAAGACGAAGGATCCGAATACATTGCCTTCTTCCGCAGTCGTTGGGCCGACAATGTCTACCGGTCGACTTCACCCGATGGTCTTAACTGGGCCCCTCCAAAGCCTACCACTCTACCCAACCCAAACAGTGGCATCGGCGCCGCACGACTTCCTTCCGGCAACATCGCGCTCGTGTTCAACCGCTCCGCATATGAGCCTCATCTAGACAAGCGCGAAGGCTTGTACGACGACATCACGCCAGAGTCGGACACTCGCCCTAACCAGGAAGCGGTCAACGGCAAGACGGCCATCTGGGGCACCCCGCGAAAGACGTTGACGGTGGGCATCTCCGAGGACGATGGGCTGACATGGAAGGAGAGGGTCCTTGAGGAGGGCGATGGCCACTGCATGACGAACAACTCCAAGGATAAGACGAACAGAGAACTGAGCTACCCTAGCATACAGGCGGAGCAGGGAGGTCCCACAGCGCCTGTGCATATCGCTTTCACATTTCACCGCCAGTACATTAAATATGCAAGAATTGAGGGCATAGAGCAGTGGGTTTTGGGTGCATAAGTTAGTACTAGATCCCTCATAGACGGATGGACGCCTTGAGAAAATTTACTTTTTAGTTCTTAGTCTTGCTGAAGGTCATCGCTCACATGATGAATAGAAGACATAAGATGCTTCACATTGTTCATAGAGAATAAATATGCATTGATGTCATGACACTCCTTGCAGCACAATGCACAATCTAAAATATTACATTGCCATGGATTCAGGGAATTAAGCATATTCTCTTTGTGGTATAGTGTCCAATTACTTGCATAGATCGTGACAGGTAAGACATGCATTCCAACTCCTGGCCTTGCAATCGTTGTCATCATGTTTACCTGCTCCCACAGCCAGCTTGTCAACTCATGACACCGTCATTGAACACGCCAATCACCTTGGCAATGCCATTCTGTATTAGAAACAATATACTCAAAACATTGGACAAATTAGGCTTTTGGAATCGTGCCATATCATCTTCTCTAGAGAAGGACCGATAATCATCTGCCGCGGACTTGCTTATTCTGCAACTCAGCCATCTCGGCCGTTTGGTGGGAACGGTTCGGGCCTCACGGCCGATGTGGGGCGTGCAGCTCAACGTGGAATGAAGCCAAGATGAACAGGCGGAAAAAGGACCCGTGATCGTCGGTCCTCCCACTTTCACTGATATGCCCCGCGATGAGATTAGCATGGCAATTATCCAGATGTTAGATGTACAAGGGTGTTGCTGACAAAACAAACGCTCAATTGTTAACCAACATGTTTGTAACTCACTTGCGTTGGTGGCATGCGACATTTTACTCCAGTCAATACAAGCACAGGGAAAGCTTCAACATGGCGAATCAGAAAAGAGGCCAAAAAAAATGAGACCATAATTCGACGCCTGAGCAGACTTCAATTACTTTTCTAAGAGAAGAAATCGTCGCAACAACATCAAACTAGGACTATTGGTGGGTATCGATATCATCAGAGACGTGGGCGCCGCGCCTACTCCTTCGTTTCCCATCTCATACATCAGAATGGAAAATTTCCTCCACATATGCAAATCATTTCGGGTCATGCACGACATTATGCATCATCAGCCTTGGGTGCCTCAGCCTTCTCCTTGAGCTGCTTCACCTCCTCCTCGAGCGTCTTGTTCTTCTCCAGTGCCTCATTCTTCTCCTTCTCGGCGGCCTTGAGGTCCGTCAGGGTCTTGGTGAAGAGTCCCTTGGCGGCGGTCTCGGCGTCCTTGGCCTTCTTCTCTGCGGCCTCGGCGGCGGAGAGCTTAGTCTCAGTCTCCTCCAGCGTGGTCTTGAGAGCGGCCTCGGCGTCCTTGGCGGTCTTGACCTCAGCCTCGGCAGCGGTGGCCTTGGCCTCAGCCTCCTCGAGCTTGGTCTTCAGGGCAGCCTCGGCGTCCTGGGCCTCCTTCTTCTGGGTTTCCAGGGCGGCGAGAGCAGCCTCGACCTCCTCGAGCTTGGCCTTGAGGGCAGCCTCAGCATCCTTAGCGGTCTTGGTCTCGGTCTCGGCGGCGGTGGCCTTGGCCTCAGCCTCGTCAACCTTGGTCTTCAGAGCAGCCTCAGCGTCCTTGGCAGCCGACTTCTCGGACTCAGCGGCGGACAGGCTGGACTGGAGCTCCTCGACCTTGGCGTTGAGGGCAGCCTCGGTCTCCTTGGACTTGGCCTCGAGCTCTGCCTTCTCCTATAAAAACAGTTAGCATCCAAAGTTGATAGCCAATGGGGTTTACAAAATGGCTCACCTTCTGAGAGGAAGCGAGCTCCTCCTCGGCCTTAGCGGCCTTGGACTCGGCATCGGCGACCTGCTTCTCAAGGGCGGACAGCTTTGTTGTCTCCTCCTCGTGTGTCTTCTTAAGGGCCTCGAGCTCCTCCGTCACGGACTGGAGCTTGGCAGCCTCCTCCTCGTGCTGCTTCTTGGCAGCATCGCGCTCCTCGGTCACAGCCTGGAGCTTGGAGGTCTGCTCCTCGTGCTCCTTCTTTAGTGTCTCGAGTTCGTCGGTAAGGGTCTTAAGCTGGGCAACCTTCTCGTCGTGCTCCTTCTTTAGGGACTCCTGCTCCTCAGTCAAGGTCTTGATCTTAGCCTCGAGGTCAGCAGCCTCCTGCTTGGCCTTCTCGGTGGCGGCGGCGTGCTCAGCCTCGAGCTTCTTCTGGCCCTCCTGGGACTCGGCGAGCTCGCTCTGTGCCTTGGCAATGTCGGCACGGTACTGCTCGAACTGAGCCTCACTGCCGCTCTCAGCAGCCTTCTTGTGCTCCTCGGCAGCGGCGAGCTCCTTCTTGGCAGCCTCGAGCTGCTGGGCAAGGTCGTCGTGGGCGGTTTGCAGAGCAGTCGACTTGGCCAGCAAGTCAGCGGCCTCCTTCTTGGAAGCCTCGAGCTCGGCAGCAGAGTCCTTCTTGAGGGACTCGTTGGCCTCTTCGAGGGACTTGTGCTTGGCCTCAGCGTCGGCAAGCTCCTTCTTCAGAGCCTCGAGCTGCTCGTCGGAGCCAGACTTGGACTGGTCGTGAGCAGCCTGGAGCTCAGCCAGCTTCTGCTGGGCCTCGGCGAGGTCCTTCTTGGAAGCGGCAAGCTCAGCCTCAGAGTCGGCCTTGAGCTTGTCATGTGTCTCCTGGAGGGCACTCAGCTTGGCCTCAGAGTCGGCCAATGCCTTCTTCTGCTCCTCGAGTGTTGATGTGTGTGTGGCCAGGTCGTCCTCGAGCTGGGAGTGTGACTTCTGGAGAGTGGCCAGCTTCTGCTCCGACTGGGAGATCTGGCTCTGGAGAGTGGAGGCCTCACCCTGGAGAGAGGCTTCAAGGGCTGCACGGTGCTCCTGGGCCTCGGTCAGCTGCTGCTTGACAGCGGTGAGCTCGTCAGCGAGGGTCTGCTTCTCGGTGCCGAGTCCACTGATCTTCTGCTCAAGCTCGCTCAGCTCAGCCTTGGCGGAGTCGAGCTCGCGGGCACGGGCAGTGGCAGCCTCCTCGACGGCGCGGAGCTGCTCGCCCGCACGCTCGGTGCTGCCCTTGAGCTCGGCCTGGAGCTTGGCAATCTCAGCCTGGGTCTCGCTATCGGACGACGACGACTGTGACTCCAGCGTCTTTATCTTCTCGCGGAGCTCTTCGGCATCCTTGGAGATGGCATTGTACTCCTTCTCCTTCTTGGAAATATCTTGCTCGAGGACGGCGATCGTCTCCTTCTGGTCGGCAAGCTTGCTCTCGAGTGCCGCCTTCTCCGTCTTGGTGAGGGCAGCCCCACCGCTACTGTGGTCGAAGACGGAGAGGACGTTTCCCATGTCGAGTCGTGGGTGTGAGGGATGCGTGTGGAGGGGGAATGGAGGGG
>NAGG01000200.1:0-31585 GCA_003031705.1 Calonectria naviculata | reverse complement strand
CAACCAGGCCAGGCCAACACACGCCCCTTCCCTCCCCCCCCCAAAGCAAAAGGCGAAAAGAATATTTCAGATTCGCGCGACTCCTGTCTCTCCCTTTCTCCTCCATCACAACTTCCAGTCACTTGTGTCTCCGCGCAACGCACCGCCGTCTGTCTAATCTCAACCTGTTTCTAGGGCACGAAGCTACCCTGATCAAACTCCTCCTTATTGCACCAGAGTTCAACTAGACGAACTTGCATCCATCGCCATCGAACGTTCCTCTATAGGTCCAAGTTCGAAACGTCATACTCAGCCTAATCACCACCTCCATCATCCACGCCAACCGCCACCATGTCTGCCGCCAACACTAACAACAACCTGGATGCTGCCGTTAATGACGTCGCAAACACTCTGAGCAATACCTCCATCAGCAAGCCTGCCGATGACAAGACGGCCGCCAATGAGGCCGCCTCTGCCAGCGCTGCTGAAGGCCGCCGCCTCTACATCGGCAACCTGGCCTATGCGACAACTGAGGGGGAGTTGAAGGACTTCTTCAAGAGCTATCTTGTGTAAGTACTCATCTTTCCACATCTAAGCGTGCCATCTTGGCTGCCTGAGTATCAACATGGTCATCGACGACCGCCCTTGGACTGGCCGCTGGAGACACGTGTCTTGACTACACCGGCTCTTGAGCCTCTCCCTATGGAAGATGCATCCCCGGAAATATGACCAGGGTTGTTCATGGGTCGCAAGCGGCTCCATCAAGTTCTACAAGACGGTCTGCCCGATTTTCGGTGCCGCCCTTGATTGTGCATGGCCCACCTATGTTGCGCTGACCGCCCTGTCGAGCCTCCGCACCGCCAACAGCATACCCCAGTAATAATTATATACTGACCGCAGCTTTCATACAGTGAGTCTGTCTCGATCCCAAAGAACCCTCGCACCGACCGCCCTGTTGGTTACGCCTTTGTCGACCTGTCCACCCCCACTGAGGCCGAGCGCGCCATCGCTGAGCTCTCGGGCAAGGAGATTCTCGAGCGCAAGGTTTCAGTTCAGCTTGCCCGCAAGCCTGAGCCTGCCGGTGAGAAGACGGAGGGTACCAACGGTGAGGGTTCCGGTGCCGAGGGCTCCCGCCGCCGACCTTCCGGCCGTGGTCGTGGCCGTGGCCGTGGCCGCGGTGGCCGTGCTGGTCGCGGTGGCCGTGCTGTGAGTAGTTGCCATACAACGTACTGTTTACACTGAAACTAACAACATATCCTAGGACGGTGCTACTGAGAAGAAGGAGGGTGAAACTGCCGAGGCTCCTGCCCCTGCTGCCGACGATGCTGCCGCCGCCGCCGCTGCTGCGCCGGCCACCACTGAGGTTCAGCCTTTGACAGACATTACAAACAAGAATAACACTGACGAGACGGCCAAGTCAAAGACTCAGGCTCGCCCCCAGCGTGAGCGTCGTGAGCGTGGTCCTCCCGCCGACGGAATTCCTTCCAAGACCAAGGTCATGGTCGCCAACCTTCCTTACGACCTGACCGAGGAGAAGGTACGTACTTTGATGTGTCTGACCAGCAGTTCACTAACCAGTCGCAACAGCTTATCGAGCTCTTCAAGCCCTATGAGCCTTCTTCCGCCAAGATTGCCCTCCGACCTATTCCTCGATTTATGATCAAGAAGCTCCAGGCCCGGGGTGAGGCTCGCAAGGGACGTGGCTTCGGCTTTGTCACCCTTGCTTCTGAGGAGCAGCAGCAGAAGGCCGTCACCGAGATGAACGGCAAGGAGATTGAGGGCCGCGAGATTGCAGTCAAGGTTGCCATTGACAGCCCTGACAAGACTGATGAGGAGGCCAACCAGCCCGAGGGCGAGGCCACCAACGGTCAGCAGGAGACTGCCGCCGCTCCCGCCGCCGAGGCTACTACCGAGGCCCCTGCTGCCTCTGCTGCCCCTGCTGCCCCTGCTGCCGCTGATGCTGCTGCTGCTCCCACCGCTTCCGCCTAAGTTATTAGGCCGGCAAGCTTTCTATAGAGATATGGATCTAATCCAGTCTCAATGAACAGTTACGATATGGCATGCGATTTCGACGATTTCTCTTATAGTAGATTTCTCGCTACACGAATCAGAAAGACAAGAGGCGTTACACCTACCTGGGCGGGAGACATAACCAGCAGTTGTTGGGGACTTCTTTTAGATCTCGGGATGGTGTTTATTGACAGCCTTTTGACTTTTTTTTCTCTTGACAACATAATATCCATAATTGGGACCAAAAAAAATTCGCACAGCCCCTTTTCATCGTTGTATTTGTATCTTCCCTTTTCTCCACCCTCTGCTGGGTTGTACAATAGCTTATGCTGGAGGCGGCTGGGGAAGAGAAAAGTTGGCGCAAATCGTTATGGTGGGCGGTTTTGGTGCAACTAGTAGTCGCCTACGGGCTGTTATAATGTGATGATGTATTTGAACGAAATTCTCTGTCATCCTTGTAAAGTCGCTCTCATGGCCTGATGTGTAATTTGCCAAAAGCTAAGATTTGTACTGATCGGTTGGTTCCAATGTAGTGGTAAACAAACGGCATCCCCACACGTATAGTCATACCATGTCCGTATGCGTTGCTTTTTCTGGAAAGACAGGGCACGCGCGCAAAACCAGTGTTCTGCAGCCCAGCGCCAGCCAAAAGAAAAAAAAGGAAATTTTGTCACGTGCTACGAGTGAGCTGAGGCTCCCAAAGTGTGTAGCGCCCTCGTCGCAACTGTGGCTGGAATCAGGGCCACTGTCTTGGCTCTCGTTCTAGCGGGAGTTGCCCCCATTGCCCCGCCGACCCCTTACCAGGTCCACGAGCACAGGACATGGGGGATCCTTTAGTTGGGCGTCTCCCTGCACATTCGCAACGCCAACTGGGCATCTACTGCACAACATCAACGACCTGTCGCCCATTCCTAGAGCCCTGATCGCATTAATCACGTCACCATGGCTTCTAAGGCCATGTGGGAGGTCGACCCCGAGACTCGATCCAAGGTGCGTCCGCTGTGGCCGACTCTGTTGTCAAAGGCTCCCTTCTCCTGGATGTGGCCGCACGTGCTGACCCCCCGTCCGATATATAGCTGGCCGCTCTCCAAAAGGAGTCCAATAACAATTCATGCTGCGACTGCGATGCCGCCTCCCCGCAATGGGCGTCGCCAAAGTTCGGCATATTCATCTGCCTCGAGTGCGCCGGCGTCCATCGAGGCCTCGGCGTCCACATCTCGTTTGTCCGTAGCATCTCCATGGACGCCTTCAAAGCGAGCGAGATCGAGCGAATGCGACTGGGCGGAAACGAAAACTGGCGGAAATTTTTCGAATCGCATGAGACTACAAAGATGATGGGCATTACTTGGGAGGACTCGACCATCCAGGAGCGCTACAGTGGCGAAGTCGGCGAGGAGTGGAAGGAGAGGCTGAGTTGCAAGGTCGAGGGCCGGGAATACGTGCCCGGTGAGAAGAAGCCCGCCCCTGCTGCTGCGAAGCCGGCTTCGCGGACAGCGACGCCCCTGAGCGGTACAGCAAATAAGAACACCAGCCCGCCGCAGTCTGGCAAGGCCAAGGTTGATGATCGCTACTTCGCCAAGTTGGGCGCGGACAATGCTTCGCGACCCGACCACATCCCACCAAGCCAAGGAGGCAAGTATGCCGGGTTTGGAAACACGCCAGCGCCCAGCCAATCGAACCAGAGCGCCTTACCAAACTTTGACGACGTGCAAAATGACCCGATGGCTGCTATATCCAAGGGATTCGGTTGGTTCACCTCGACGGTATCCAAGACGGCCAAGACTGTCAACGACGGATACATCCAGCCTACTGCTAAACAGGTATAACAGCTCCACATGTTACTCTCTTCATTGGATTTGCGCTAATGTTACTCTCTTATTCAGATTGCCGAGGGAGACTTTGCCAAACAAGCTCAACTAACGGCCGCGTCATTCGCAAAGCAAGCTCAATTGGCAGGCAAGAACGCCCAAGAAGGATTCAATCGGTTTGTGGAAGGCCCAGATGGCCAGCGAAGGGATGCACCAATGGATGAGACCAAAAAGGGCTTCTGGGATGAATTCTCTAGTCTTGCGGATCAACGACAACCCGCCAACAACTCTATCGGCACGAGCGCCATGGGCATGGGCAAGAGCAAGACCTCCGCCCCGGCGACGAAGAAGAACGACGAGTGGGACGATTGGTGAAGAAGGAGAAGTATAGATGGGCGAGATGTGTAGGAGTTGGAGAATTGGAGTATAGGCGTGTTTGATGGAGAGTGGGAGTGTTACGATCAAGATGACATTGTGCCTCTCCCGCTCTAGTAATACCAGCATGGATTCCCGCTTACCAAGTTAGAGTGCATGTGCTAAGTTGAGTGGTGTTGGCCAGTTTCGGCATTTGTGTCAAGACGCCGGGGCCCAAATCGGCTATTCAGCAACAACCGCGCGGATAATTGGCAGCATTCTCCAATAGCGCAGAGAAGGCATTGAATAGCGTCGAGAGCATGTATGAATGCCTACTCAGGCCAATTATCAGTGCAGCAGAGAGCGCAGAGAGCAAGGCCCTGGCAGGCTATACTATCACAGGAAAGGTTGAGTTCGGCGGAATTCCAATCGCCGTGTCGTCGCTTGGTCTTTCTCGGCTTTGCATCTGATAGCCCGTTCGCAAATGGCAGCTCAGAGCGAAATCGCACACGGGCTGAGGATCCCGAGAGCGTCACGTGGGGGAGCCACGCCGAGGCCCGAGCCGGGCCTAGCCGGTACCGCACCGAGCTTTGCCCATGATGGCCGGCCCTCTTTAACCTCCCCCTCCGTCGCCATCTCTTGTCATCCATTGAGCAACAACCATCACCATGTCGGCACTACGGATTCTCGTTCCCGTAAAGCGGGTTATCGACTATGCTGTACGAACATCCCAGGGCTGTGAAAATGCGATCGATTGAGCAGAGGAGGGCAAAACAAGAAGTAGTCAGCTAACGCAACGCCCGCTCGGCGATATCTAGGTCAAGCCCCGAGTCAACAAAGCGCAGACGGGTGTCGAGACGGCCGGTGTCAAGCACTCGATGAACCCTTTCGACGAGCTTTCAGTGGAGGAATCAGTGCGAATTCGAGAGAAGAAGCGCGCGCCTGGAGGCGTTGAGGACATTTGCGTCATCTCTGCAGGACCCCCCAAGGCGCAAGATGTGATCCGAACGGCGATGGCGATGGGCGCAGACCGAGGCATCCACGTCGAGGTCAAGGAAGGCGACGACCTGGAGCCTCTGACCGTGGCCAAACTTCTGTCCAGCGCAGTGGAGAAGGAGAAGAGCAACCTAGTCCTGCTAGGTAAGCAGAGCATTGACGACGACGCCAACCAGACAGGCCAGATGCTGGCCGGTCTTCTGGGATGGCCCCAAGCAACGCAAGCGAGCAAAGTCGAGTTCGGGCCCAACGACGAGGTCACCGTGACCAAGGAAGTGGACGGCGGTGTTGAGACGATCAAGGCCAAGCTACCCCTCATCATCACCACCGACCTCCGACTCAACGAGCCCCGCTATGCGAGCTTGCCCAACATTATGAAGGCCAAGAAAAAGAAGCTGGACAAGCTGAAGCTGTCCGATTTCGGAGTGGAGGGCAAGAAGAGACTCAAGGTGCTCAAGGTGACGGGTAAGTTTAACAGCTCTTCCTCTGCGGTTTTCTTTTGCGCGCCCTAGATCTCTTCTCATTCCATTTCGTCAATGGGAGAAGAGATGGAGGATGTGGCTCCAATTATGGAATGAACAATTGCTAACAAACCCTGCGCAGAGCCCCCAACCCGACAGGGCGGTGGCAAGGTTGAGGACGTCGGTGGTCTCGTGAGCAAGCTCAAGGAGCTGGGTGCTCTGTAAGCGAGCATATTGGACCCCCCGGAAATTTATACCGTTTGTAACTACCTTGCATAAACATAAAATACCTACCTAGGAGTTAGAGGTTCCCAATTAGTCCACGCCCAGTCATGGCCCAGTCATGCGGGAACCGTCACGCTGAATGAATTGAATGCAACGTTTTGATCAATCGAAATTGGGCCCGTCTGCAGAAGGAATGACATGATATATCTAGGCCGTGCTTTCACAGATTCCTAGCATAGACAAACAGATCTCCGTCCGTCAAAGCAGCTTACCCACCACTATGTGGGAAGAGTCTCGTGAGAGGCTTTCATCTGAAACATAGGGCAAGCTATGCCAAGCACATGGCTAGCCTTTTATGAGAAAAGATGCACGTTGGGACTGCCCACTAAAAGCAATAAATATGGTTGTTGAGCCACTATAAGGCGGCGCGTGATCTGCTCTGAGGCTGCAACGACGTGCTACGTGCGCGTGCGTTTTGGGCTTACTCCCTCTCGCGCGCGCCCCCTCGTTTCTCAGGAACACGGCACTATTGGCGAGTCGGCAGTCAAAAAAGCCCAATTACATGCACGCACGGCAAAGCCGCGGGGTAAACAGAGCCAGACGAATGACGGAATCTTGACAGGCAACGGGCGGGATGAGGGGAGCGACCAAGCTACAGGGTTCCCAGACGTGGGAGTGACATGGTGTGACGTAGTGGCACAACCTGTTTGTCCTGCTTGCTTGGCCAGTCAGCCTTTTATGAGCACATTCTTCTCATGTGCACGCGCACACACACACGCACACAAAAGCTCGGCCACAGTCGGGGGGTAGCGGGGTATAACAGCGCAATCTCTCGGACCGGTCTTATCAGCTTAGCTTTGTAGATTCAATTAGTTGAGAGGGGGAGGGGACCTTCTAGTTGCCACTAATTAGCTTCCAAAATTTTACCCCATCGAAAAGAGTAAGGCGGCACAGGATCAGGGCCAGGACAAGG
This sequence comes from Calonectria naviculata, assembly GCA_003031705.1. Classification (NCBI taxonomy): domain Eukaryota; kingdom Fungi; phylum Ascomycota; class Sordariomycetes; order Hypocreales; family Nectriaceae; genus Calonectria; species Calonectria naviculata. Next base: position 24,779 of record NAGG01000200.1, on the reverse strand, counting down.
GTTTAGAATCAAGGCCGGGATGGATGAGGGTCGGTGAGTGCGAGGCGCATCAGACACAAAGCGGGCGCGCCCTTAGCTATTACGGCAGTAAATTAGTCTGTGGTTGTTGAGACATTGATGGCGAAGAAGTGGCAGTCCCACCCGCACCTCGACGAAGCATCACGTTGCGGGCGCCGGTGTTCGGGTTCGCCTTGGGTCCTGCTTTGGGGATGGCGGTGTCGAGGCCGCAAGAAGCCGAACCCCGGGCCAATGGCCGCTGTAACCATAGATACGGTCTACCGGTCGCTGGAAAGCTAATTCTACAGATAAGACTATTGTCGACAGGTCCAAGGCCAGGGGGCCATCGTCAATTTAGAGCAGCGGCGCTGGCTCATCCCGAGTGCTAGTCAGTTGAGACGAGACCCTAAATACGATATCGGAGAGTCAACGTGACTGTTCTCCCTGTGGCCAGGGCGTCCAAGCTGCCCTGGGTTGGGCGGGCCGCTGACTCTGCAGCAGCAAAGTGGGCACCTGGGGGGCTGGCAAGGATTCAGGACAGCGTAGCTATTAGCTCTCCCCAGGCGGAATCGGCGGGCATTGGATCGGAGTGGCTGGCGGGTGGTGTAAGGGAGAGAAAAAAAAAACAGTGCTGCAAGAGAAAAAATCCAAACCGGCGGGGCGCCTCACCAATGAGTAACGACCTGTTGTCACGTCGCAGAGGCAGAGGCGCCGGTGAGCGGGCCTCGGGAGTCACTATTTTTTCTCTCTTACTTCCCGCCCGCCTCTCCCTCTTCTTTCTTCCCCTTTCTTCTCTCCGCAGCATCATATCCTGTTCCAATCGCCAGTCAGAAAACAAGAGTCGTCACTCTGCAAACCCCCCCTCACTCACGCAAACGCCCCCCATCTACAGATTCTCTGTCCATCTCTTGAGCTGAGCTTGTCTCTCAATCCGCCCTTATGAACGGGCGCCCGTCAGTTTTCACCTCACAGGTACGCATTTCTGTTACGTTTTTTGTGCTCTGCCTCCGTCCCATCGCTGCATTGTCGTGTGCCCAACTTGCGCTCTGCTGTGCCATGTTGGGTTTGCTGGCATAGACCATTGGTTTGCGCAAACCTCATCCTCTCTGCTGAGATCTGGGACCCCACCATTCTTCCGATCCCTCGCGCCATTGCCATTGCCATTGCCATCACGCATTGCGGGCTCTTTCTTCTCCCCAATTGCCCATCTTCATCTTCCATTTGCTTTCTTCCAAATCTTCTATATATTCTTGCTCCAATTGACTCTCGTACTGACATTATATCTTCCACGCAGGATTATCTTTCTGGTTCGTGTGGTCCCTGACTCACCGCCCTCATTCTGTTGAGCGGCTTCAAAGAAGTCTCTAGATTCCCGTACTAACCTTTCCGCAGACCACCTCTGGAGGTCCCTCTCTGTTTAAGAAGTCTCTTGAAAAACAAGTGACTTTTACCTCTGATATCATCTGAAAACGTATACCCCCACCGAACCCACCAACTAAAAACCCCCCCGACATTACAACCATGTTCTCCCGATTGGCAAAACAATTTGCCAACCCCGCGGCCAAGTCCGCGTCGGCTCCTGGCCGACTCCTCCAGGTCCGATACCAGTCCCAGCAGACCCTTGGTAGCAAGGGCCGAAAGATGCCCTTCAACGCTCCTCGGGCCACTGCTCCTGTTGCCTCTCTTCCCGCTACTTTTACTATTCGGGTACGTTGCTCCCGCTGCCACTATATTGTTTCTCAAGCTAATCAAATATCTCCAACAGGATGGTCCCATCTTCCAGGGCAAGGCCTTCGGTGCCAATGCCAACATCTCCGGCGAGGCCGTCTTCACTACCTCCCTTGTTGGCTACCCTGAGTCTATGACCGACCCCTCTTACCGAGGCCAGATTCTCGTCTTCACCCAGCCTCTGATTGGCAACTATGGTGTCCCCTCCAACGAGCGAGACCAGTTCAACCTCCTCAAGTACTTCGAGTCCCCCCACATTCAGTGTGCTGGTGTTGTTGTCTCCGATGTCGCTCTCAACTACAGCCACTGGACCGCTGTCGAGAGTCTCGGCGAGTGGTGCGCCCGAGAGGGCGTCCCCGCCATCTCCGGCGTTGACACTCGAGAGATTGTTACCTTCCTCCGAGAGCAGGGTTCCTCGCTCGCCCGCATTTCCATCGGTGACGAGTATGACGCCGATGAAGATGAGGGCTACATCGACCCTGGTCAGATCAACCTCGTCAAGCGAGTTAGCACCAAGGCTCCCTTCGTTGTCGAGTCTCCCGGCGCTAAGTTCCACATCGCCCTCATCGACTGTGGTGTGAAGGAGAACATACTTCGCAGCCTGGTCAGCCGAGGTGCCTCTGTCACCGTCTTCCCCTACAACTACCCCATTCACAAGGTTGCTCAGCACTACGACGGTGTCTTCATCTCCAACGGCCCCGGTGACCCCACTCACTGCCAGGAGACCGTCTACAACCTTGCCCGCTTGATGGAGACATCCTCCATCCCCGTCATGGGTATCTGTCTCGGCCACCAGCTTTTGGCCCTTGCTGTTGGTGCCCGCACCATCAAGCTCAAGTACGGAAACCGTGCCCACAACATCCCTGCCCTTGACTTGACCACTGGCCAGTGCCACATCACCAGCCAGAACCACGGTTACGCCATTGATGCCAGCACTCTCCCCAGTGACTTCAAGGAGTACTTTGTCAACCTGAACGATGGCAGCAACGAGGGTAAGTCTTGGTCCGATTTCGGACCCCGTCTAATTACTAGAACGGGTAACTAACATGATATCACAGGTATGATGCACAAGACCCGCCCCATTTTCTCCACCCAGTTCCACCCTGAGGCCAAGGGTGGTCCCATGGACAGCTCTTACCTCTTTGACAAGTACCTCCAGAACGTCCAGCTTGCCAAGAGCAGCCAGACCGTCTACAAGGACAACCGACCTAGCCAGCTGATGCTTGATATCCTCAGCCGAGAGCGTGTCGGTGTCGAGCCCATTCCCCTGGCCGCCTCTGCCTAAAAGCAATGCGACAAGGAGTACAAACGGCGTCTATGTGGGTTGTGATTAGTTCAAAGTGTATTTTGAAGGTTGCGATGTGAGGATTTGGGATCTTTTTGGTGGTGGTCAAGTCAATCTCGACCGCGAAACCATACAGTTGAATACAAAGCAATGAATTGCGAGGTTTTGACATGCTATACCCTATTTTCATTGATTTCATGTGCAGATTTGTGATTCGAACATGGGGCAATCTCATCTTTCCTCCAAGCCACAGCTTGGCAAATGGGCATCATCGTCATGCTACGCCAGTTAGGGGTGGTATGAGTGTAAATTGTTTCCTTGGACTGTTTCCAAGGCCAAGTACCCCCGAGTACTCAACTTAAATAAATATCAGCCAATTCATGCACACGTATTTTCCTGTTGTCATTATGTTCTGTTCTGTATTTCGCATTCCAGTCCAAAGGAGGCTAAAACCTCTGATGTATCCTACACCCCGTTTACTCCCGAAATTGCCATTTTTGATATTCATAAGTGATTTTCCTTTAGTAGACGCCGACTCCGGTGTCCAGCATTACTTCCGCTTTTTTTCTTTTTCTAAGAGGGGTTGGTTAGGCATGAGGAAAACGAGTGAGTGCCTATTTATAATCGCCATTCCGCCAAGTTTCCCTAATCTCCTAGATTGATTCAACCACTCAATCAGTGGTTCAAAGGCATAAAATGCCAAGCTAGTATCGATGATCATCGTCATTCCGGGGCGCGCTGCGGCCCTGGTTGTCGCCGTCATAGTATCGCGGACGGCGGCCATCCCGGTTCGGGCCTTCAACAGGAAGGTAGCGGTCACTTCGAGGTCGAAAGCCACGGCCCCCACGTCGACGACGACCACCGCCTCCACCAAATCCGCGACGCTCCCGCTCCACGGCACGCTCGCGGTGCGGTGGTCGGATTCCCTCAAAAACCTCCTTGCCACGGTCTACAAAAGAGTCCCCGTCTTCAAAAGAGTAGCGGTTAATTTCACGCCCAAAATCACGATCACGGTCAGAAGTGTAGTATGATCGCATATTTTCGATACGACGACGTGCAAGATCATCAGAGACAGTCTGATAGTGTATGACGGGGTGTGCCTTGGTGCGTTGTGAATCACCCCCCGGAGTATGAGATGGCGGACGTGGACCCGGTCCCGGGCCGGGACGAGAACCGCGAGGCCCTGTCGGTGGGTTGACGTCACGATAGCCCCTAGGCGCTGAGGGAATGGCATCTCCGGTGTTGACAAGAGGATTGGGAGGAGGGCGGTTGCCAGCTCGAGAAAAAGATGCCGCGCCAGATTCAAGGTGAGCCTCGATCTCACCATTGGGGCCATCTTCATACACAACTTCCCAGCGTGCGCCAGATCGACGTCCACTGGACTCTTCCTTGTCAATCCAGTCCTGGACCTGCTCGGGAGGCACAAAGTCCACCCAAAGCGGTTTGCGATTACTCTCGTTGGGCCAAACACGATCGTGAAGGGAAGTGCGGACTCGTGATGCGGCCGATATAGAGTTGAAAACAACGAAAGCATGGGTGCGAATCTGGTCCAGGAAGAAATTGACAATGATTTTATTGTCAAGACGGACGCCAGGCGGTGTCGCCAGGTCGACCAGATGCGTCTGGACGTCGATGGGCCGTAGAGGGCGCATAAAGTTCTTAATATACAAGGCCGAAGTGGTCGGGTGCACTGGCGGTGCAACATCTCTCTCAATATCCATAGGGTCTTGTTGATTATCTTGAAACTCTGCAGGGGCAGGCTCTTCAACATCGCGGCCTTCATCGGCATTCGCAATTGGGGGTTTCTCCTCATGCTGATCGTCGATTTGCATCTCGCTCGAGATTGGTTCGGCTTGGTGTTGCTCTTGATCTTCCGGCAAAAGGACTTTGGGTGCAATCCCATTTACTGCATTGTCGTCGGGGCGGACGCGCTTACGTGCAACTGCTTCCTCGGTGGGTGGTGGCGTAAGGGACCGACGCTTTCGCTTCTGGGTCTCTTGAATCTCAGGAGTAGATGCACTAGCGACATCAGGAGCACCATTCAAAGAGATGCGACTGGAATCACCCGTTTCTTTTTCGACATCGTGCATCGGTTCATATGTCGAGTCGGCCGTCTTGGAATCAGCTTCAATTGTGGAAGATGAGCGTGCATCGGCGAAAGCGCCACTCTCCGCCGCCTCTAGGTGTGGTTCCTCCCCAATTTCAGCATCCTCCGCGTCTTTTGATGCTGAGGGAACGTCCTCATCCTCTTTATGAGATATGACATCTTCTGCAAGCTCGGGAACTGCGATCTTTGGCTCTTCAGCCTCAGGTTCTTTGGGGGTCGAATCGGTCGCAGCTGGTTCATCGTCTGTAGGGGAGTTGTTGGTATCTTCCTCTGCTTCGGCAGTTTCGCTGTCGGCCTCATTCAGTCGCGCGACGAGCTCGTTCTTCAGACCGTTGTATGGGAGGCCACGACGCTTGAGCTCATCCTTAAGGTCAACGACCCGTAGCCTAGCCCAGTCAGTCATAGTTGGGAAAGAATCGCCTGGCCGAGGCGACTACAGCCCCGGTGATATGTAAGCTCGATAAGATCTGATGCGGATAGATAAACAAAGTTGAGTAGTGTCCGTTGAAAGATTCGGATGTGAGAAGCAAAAGAGTGTAAACACGAAAGAACGTCAATGTCCCACAGCCTTGTCGCAAACGTTCAAACAAACCAGAACAAAGCCAGCCAATCATGAACAGCGAGAATATTGTATTATGTCAGCAAAAGGGCCCCAGTTTTATGCGGTTTTAGCTTAGGCCAGAGCCCCACCAGACTCCGATCATCGATGAGCCCAAGCTTGCCTCGCTTTAAAGTCAATGGATGGATGGAGTGATTCAGTGCATTGCCATTTTAATGGATTGAGTCAGTTTTTAATAGCGAGACTTGGATCCTCAGAGAAGTGAGGTCATTTGAGCCCAATCTCCCTAGTCGCTCTAACTGTTACTGTTTTTTAAGTTGCACGTGGGCAATTGATTGCGGAGTTTAAGATGCTAGAGTGAGCACATGCCCAGCGCCTCCAGGGCCTGAATCAGTGAATCAGCCCGGTCTCTGCTCCGGGTGGGTGCCATGTTTTAGGTCCATGGTTCATTATTTTCAATCCAAGAATTTATGGGCAGGTCGCCTTCAATGTCTTCTCATGAAATGCTGTTCCACTGCGCCCTCATTTGACTGATCGAAGTCAACACCCTTCAAGTCCATTCATCCAACCCGCAGACAACGTCAAACGCCTACGGTTTGGAAATGTTGCATTCACAGCTTGAACGAGCGAAATCAGATCTCATATTGGGGTCAGAGGGCCTGTACGTGCTGAATGTACAGTCGGCCCTTCCGTTGTCCCCACCGCAAAGTACCGCTACCACAGCAGTTCTTGCTCGACTAGTCATGCCAGAGCAACTCGCACAGCTGTAACCATAATTATCGGAACGATTTAGCATCTGGTGGTCTGACTCTCCTCAGTCCAGGAAATCAATAAAAACTGACTCATTGTCGGTGAAGCCACGGTGTGCATGATGCAAACCATGCGATCCCACGTTGCATCTGCCGAGCACTACCCAAGGGGCGCCCTGCCTCGCATCTACACCGAAATGAAAACAAGCCTCATCGTTCGTGATTGTGGCTCTTGAAACCCGGCCGAGAGCCTCGGTGGACTGACCCGGATTGACTCGGAATGCGGCGATGTTTGGTGATAGCCTGATAATGCCCCTGGCTCCCGGCATCACACGACCTTTGCATGACCCTGGAGCTCTCCGAGCTCGTGTGGGTCCATTCCACCACGTCATCGCTCTCGCTTCATCTGGGCCTCCACCTCCACATTTCGGGCGGAGTTCTAGCGCCAAAGGTAAACATGTCAGTGTGATCACGAAGACGACAATCCAAACAAACAAGTTCACAGTGCAGTAAATAGTTAATTGAACAATTGAATTGAATTGAATTGAGAGCTACTAGTAGAAATTTTTTTCTGGGTTTCGCCGGCTGCTTTACTCGGTATTACATACAAAATATTGGTTCACGCCTCATCAAGAGGTCATGATGTTCTCATACTACATTAATCGGCACTTACTGCCAGGGATCTTAGACGTCGAGACCGTCGACGACAATGCCCTTGTTCCAGGTCCACTGAAGGGTCCTGGCCACCTCCAACGCACAAGCATCGTCAACCATGGCGCTGACGAGATACAAGGCTGCATCAATGCCAGCACTGACACCCCCAGCGGTCACCACGCGGAGACCACCCAGCCGCATGGCAGCGCGGCGAACGATGGATTCGCGACGGGAGTTAGAGCCCTTGAAGGACATGCTTCCCTTTCTATAGCGCATGTAAGTCAGTTGAACTGCGTCAAACCCAATGTAGTACGAAGCGGGGTAACGGGGCCAGGGGGTGGAAACATGTTACGTACCGAGCATTCAATGAAGGGCGACGACCGGCGTCGGACTTGCGACGGATGTAGGGATTCTCGTCCTCATCTCCGAGGTCGAAACGAAGGTTGTTTACAACGTAGCGAGCGTCTTCAATGACGTCGGTACGCTCCTGGAGCAGTTGTGTAGCAGCATCGCTGCAAATATTCTCAAATTGGGTAAGGTAGTCGGGGTGGGTGGTAGCCGACAGGCCAGAGAGGATGCCCTGCTTAGCAAGGAAGAGGGCACCAGTGCATACGGATAGGACTGTTCGCTCGCGGGCAGGATCCCGCTTCTGGAGCTCGGAAAAGTCGGTAATGAGGCTGAGGGGTTCGAGTTCCTTTGCAATGACCTCCTTGGAGTTGCCGCCGACGACGACGAGGACATCAAAGTCCTCGAGACGATCATGAGCCTCCTTGTAAGAAATCTGGGAGCCGACCATAATACCCTGTTCCGAGAGGACCTTTGGGTCGGGGCCAACGATGGTGATCTCGAAGGCTTTGGAGTCTGAAGTAGAAAAGGGTGAGGGTCAGCGGGAGGGGTGATCTTGGAAGAGAGGGGGTGATCGACAACAAGTGAGGGGTTGGTGTGATGGTGGGAAAAAGAAGTCGACTTACTCTCGGGGTCTTTGAAATCGTGGCAGGCAGTGTTGAAAACTTCAACGGCACCAGCAAAGTCGAGGAGATTGAACTTCTCGTGAACCGCAACGAGGACGTCCAGGGGCTCCTGGTCGGCCACGGCGGAGGTCTTGCTTGCACTCATCTTGCCGGTATTGTGGTGGGGTTGGTGGTGTGTGTACGATTGGGAGGTGAAAGTTCAGAGCAGAAATGATGTCAAGTGTGTAAGTCGTAAAGGGGACAAACACAAAGGTGGAGGCTTGGTGATTGTGGTGAATTGGTTTGATGATGATCTGTTGGATGATGAGAAGGAAGAAGAAAAGGAAAAAAGGACACGGAGGAGGTCGAAGTAAAATAAATAGTTAAGGGATGCTCGGGTTCAAGGTGGGAAGGGTAAGGTACCTCTCCCCTACCCATCTCTACCTCTGAGCTCAGGGACGTTACCTGCGGGATCATCATGCCAGCCAATTCGACAAGCTTGCGACCCTACCTCACTATGCCGGGACGGGTGCAAGCGAGTACACTTCCCCAGTCTCACAGTCGCAGTGGTATGAAAGTGAGTGGCTCGATCCAAGTCAGAAGGGCACCTCATTGCAGCTCTGGCGTGAGTCTCGTCGTGTGAGGACCCACCCAAGCCGTACGTCTTGCCTGTCTCGCATGTCTCGCGGTACGTATCCACAGGTCTCGTGGGGTCATGCGCCTGGGATGCGGGGTTATTAGCGCACGGCTCATCCTCGGTGGGTCTATGCCCTAAAAAGTCCCGGGTACTACTGCTCGGGCGCCTCGACCCACTGCGCCGCTAGGTATTCGGGACCCGGCTCCCCCGGTGCGTGTGTGGCCGATCGCTGAGTGCCTTTTTGTCCCCACCGCCTGCCGTTTGCATCCGCAAGAGGTCAGTGCCTGCCCCTGTAACATCCGCTACAAGCCACTGTAAAGCCACTGTAAAGCCACTGGGGCCAGTTGCTGTAAACCCCTCAGGTGGCTTCCTTTGCTCTACAATTTTGGTGTCCGCGCTGGGAAGCCCGCTAGCCACCAGGTGGTGTTGCGGCCCTTGAGCCCGGGGGAGCTTATCCCCCACCAGGGCTCTCGGCTGCACTATTCCAGCCAAATTTGCCCACTTACGCCGCCTCAGGTGTCCCGCCACAACCCGCAGCCGCGCATTTCTCGTAACCTATCTGCGATCAGCTGCTCGCGCACAACGCCGCTCGAATAGCTTCACCAAGCCTCCTAGCAGCTCTATCCAGATCCACTTGAAACGGGCCTCCTTGGCTCCGTCTGGCCATCGTCCTTCCTACGGGCCCGGATGAGGCCGTCGCGCCAGTCATGGCTTCATCGGCGTACGTCATTTACCTCCTGAAAATCTTCTTGGATGCCCTCATCGCAAACTACCCCTGGCCCTGCGGCTCTGCCCTCATGATCGCCTGTCCCATCATGACTCCTCACATCGCCTGCTACCTCTGCTGACAATCCCCTCCACTCTTGTAGGTCGCTAAAGGACCTGTCCAAGGCGATCGTTGCCTTCGTTGCCGACCCGACCGCCCCGCTCCCGGAAGACCTCTCCCAAGTTATCGATGGCTACCTGCGACGCCACCAGAAGTCCGACGATGCCGCTGCCGACCGTCTGCAGGAAGAGCTCTTTTCTATCTTTGATAGGCATGTCAGAAACTCGCCCGCCCACGGTGCCCCATGGATAGCCATCATCCGTGGTTTGTTGCCCAATCTTCGCACTCCAGAGCGTATCTTTGCCTGGTGGGATTCTGTCACTGCCATCACTGCAGTAGTCTCACCAGAAAAGGGTGTCGTTGTAGAGTCGCTAGGTGTGGTCAAGGATATACTCTCCTTGGGTGAAGAAGAGGCGGAATCCGCCGACGAAGACATATTCTCTAGCCCGCTCGTCAGCCGCCTACTCAGCGAATGGTTTGACAAGTTATACCCAGCCACTAGCGAAGGTGTCACAACAGCAGACTACAACGAAAAGATTGCACGCGATGCTCTTATCCAGTTGGGCAGGAGGCATCCGAAGGTTAGTAGTGCATCCAATCCGTAACCTGCCTGAGTCTTTGATGGTTGACGACGTCCAAGGACATGTTCAACGCCCTCGATCGATATTTTGTCAAAAAGCAATACCGCAAGGCTGTCTTGAAGTTCATCACCGATTACCTCCAAAGCCAACCTCCGCACATCCACCTCATTCTCCAGACTCCACTCTTCTGCAACATTTTAAGATGTCTGCAACGCGATAGTTCCACTACCATCGTGTCAGTCGCATTAACAGCTTTAATCATGCTCTTGCCGCATATGCCCAGCTCATTGGTACCGCATCTTCCTACCCTCTTCAACATTTATTCTAGGTTACTGTTTTGGTCCCGAGAGCGAGCTGGGATTGTGGAACCCCAGCTGGACGATTCAGATCAGGATGGACCTTGGGAAGAGTATAGTTACGAGCCCAAGGTAGACGACCAACCCGTCGACCACCTATTAAACTACTACACGATTCTCTACGGACTATATCCCATCAATTTCATGGATTACATTCGCAAACCGCAAAGATATCTTCGCCATGCGAACGTCGCCAATGCTAATGATATGGAAGTACAGCCAACCGAAATTCGGGACCAATCTGAAAGATTCAGGCGGCATCATCTTTTACATCCCAACTTTTATACCCTTACCGTCGACTCAGAAAAGACAGACTTTAGCAGATGGATCAAAAGTGAAGCATCTGAAGTTGTTGCGGAATGTATGGGCCTTTGTTTGATGACAGAGCTGAATCAGGTGGTCGGCCAAACCTTGCCATCAATTCCCGTAGCAGACCTCCCGATGAGCGAGGGCTCTATCAAGGATGGCCAGGATCCATCTCTTCTCAGCGGTTCCTCCATTATGGAACCGCAGGAACCCTACAGATTAGCGCAATCCGCCAGTGTCGAGTCGGTAGTGAGCAGCAGGCGACCATCTGGCTTAACACGCCAAGGCTCTGGGTCCAGTCACCCTTCCGCGCGGGACTCGGTAGATGCAAAGAACAAAGAGTCCAGCGTGGATAGTCCGACACTACCACCTCACTTGCCCCAGTCAGCATCTCATACGCAACTCCAGGACATGATACAGTCCAACAAGGCAATCAAGTCGGGCTTGAACCAGACATTGGCTAATGACAGCGTACCTTCATTGGCACTCAGTCATCAAGACTCAGTCACTGAGCGACTTGCTGGGTTTTCAACCATAAATCAGCAGATAGGTTCGCCGCTGTCTTTGACTGAGGCTAACCCTCAGATAGCGCACCTACAGCGCCGCATTCTGATTCTTCAGAATGATCTCAATTTCGAAAGATTCTTAAAACAGCAACACATGGCCCATATAGGCGATCTCCGTCGAAGACATTTGGAGGAAGCAGCCACAGAAGCAGAGACGCAAAACCTTGTCATCATGAACCGCAACCTAAAGAGTCGATATGAGGAAGCTAAAAAGGCAGAGATGCAGGTGCGGAGGGACTCCGAGAAGAGTAGAGGTATAGCAAAGAAGTGGGAGGCCGATCTCGCCAATAAACTCAAAAAGTTACGTGACGAATCAAAGAAGCTCAAAGCAGAATTTGAGGCTGCCCAGAAGGAGTTGGACAACACCAGGGCTGAGTGTGGAAAGCTCAGGATCATGCTTGGCGAGGCCGAAGTCAAAGAGCTGAACTGGAAGCAGAACATGCAATCCATCGAGCTCCACGGGGCCGAAATTGACCGGCTCAAGAGTGAGGTGAGCAGATTAACTACGGTTGAACGAGATTACCAAGCAAAGGAACTTGAACGACAAAGAGCCATGAGCACGGCGGCAGAAGCTGAAGAAAAGACTCAGAAGCTTTCCATCGAGCTTGCCTCTCGTGAGAGCGAGATTGAACGCACCAAAAAGCTCTTCCAGTCTCAAATCGGAGCTCTGCAGGCAAGGCTCTCAGAGGCACATGAAGGCGGGCGTAACCGGCCGTCAATGCAAGCAAAGGAGGCCATTGAGGGGGTTCTGGCAGCAAGCCGAGAGAAGCAGGCAGAACTGCAAAAGCAATGCAACCTTCTCACCCGCAAATACACAGCTTTGCAGTCGTCCCTCTTGGACATGAGGACGGGTGCGACGCCTGGGCAATTACGTATCGATACTTCGCACTCAGCTGAGGGCGACAGCGAATATATGTCTTTGTCAGGAAGCCCTCTGACAATGAGAACGCGTCCACATCGAGTCCTTTCAAACCCTGAGGTTGTGGAGGCGGCAGCATACAACGTGACGCCTCCTCTTGAGCCCAAACACAAGCCGGGGACTCCCCTATCGAGCGGGTGGGCACAACGACCTGGCTCACCAGCTGGGACAGAATGGTCTGGGGATGGTTCACTCTCTATGAGTCCTGACCACCGGCCATTTGGACGAAGTGAGTCAGCTGGGCGGCTTCTGGCACGAAGTCACTCGGATCTTTTTTCGGGAAGCGCACAAAACCGGTTACGACGAGATTCAAGGGACAGATCACAAGACACATTGGGCAAAAAGGATAAAAAGTCTTCGGGGTTGAGGGGAATTCGGGGTTTTATGAATGAGTGAGTAGCTGTTGTCGAGCGCTTTGTGGCATTTAGTAGCAATAGACATGGACGGAAACTGGAGCAATATAGCGTAGCGTGTATGTGTTAGGCTTTGAATGATATATGATATCCATGCAAACACCAAAAACGCCGTTGTGATACAGTCAAGTGGCTCAATTGAACCGAGAACCACCAAATTGTTCTAAGAATGAAGCCGAATAAACCTTCAAAATACAGTGTTGATTGACACATTCAATTATTTTTAATACCGCTCAATCATAAAGTGAGGTTCTCATACGAATCAAGCCTTGCAATTCGAGGTCTCTGTAGGGTAGGATGAGGCCACAGCAGAAAGCTGTAAGGGCAAATTGTGCTTACCTAATCACAAGCGGCTCAGGAGAGCTATCATTGGACGGCTTCCGTAGCTCAGTTGGTCAGAGCTTCGTACTAATACTTCAATCTGCAAGTGTTGGTGATGCGGAGGTCGCAGGTTCAAGCCCTGCCGGGAGCAAGAATGTCTCACGACGCCATCCAGTGTCTTTTTTTGCCATTGCCGGCACTTTGTTTTATCTATTCATATATTCTCTGGACATAAAATAGTTAAATGGTGGAAACTCTCGCTATAGTTTTTGGGCAACTTCTTTTTGTTTCCGTTGTCGACTCTGCCGTCCTGGTCTCATTCTGCCACCATGTTTGGCCGTTTTTCAAGCAATCCCTTCAAAGACGGTTAGTAATTCAATGATTTATGCAGTCACATGAGTTTCCCCACAACTTCCTCGATGTCAATGGCCTGCCTACGCATTTTTGGTACCTGTGCTCGCCTTGTTCAACAAGTATTCATGCACAAAAGCGGACCTATTCTTATGGACAAAGGGTATCCGTGCTTTACACACCGTACTACCTCCATGATTGGCTTAGACCTGGAAATATGGAGTTGGCCTCACTGCCCCTTTGAAGTAGGGCGAACCGATATTGGCCTTTGCATCTTTCTCTTCGGATCATGGTATCGGTCTGCCTGTGTTTTCTTCCCATCAGCCTCAACTTGTCGTGCTCCATAATACCTGCCCAACAACGGCAATAACGATAGATCACCGACTCTGGGCTGGACGTAGTAGGATTGTGCCATGACAAACATGAATCAACGTGAAAACAAATGCCTAAGACCATAACAAGAAACGGGGGAAAACAAGACCAACTGATTCTGAACCTGAAAAATGAAGTACTATGTTGACTAAATTTATTTGAATACAAATATTATGATATTGCATATTTTCCATGTCGTGGAGTCATGGAAGAAGCTTGGCTCTTCTGCAATGTATTCTGTATCCTTCTGAACAAACGAATCCAATAATGATAGGGCTTGAATATTCTAGAATGGATGACGTATCATGTATCGGATAAACAATAGTTTGCCGGTTTACATCCCCTGATCTTTCTACTGCCAATTCATCTACTAATAGCAGCGGATGGTAATGGACGAATTGCGGATGAAGCTGGCATGGATATATTGCAAGGAACGTGATAAAAGGAGAACGTGGGGGCCTATGGCTTGGAGGCTGACGAAGCCCGGTGCCACTGTGGCATATGTTGCTTTGCCTAATGTACTTGCTCATGCCTAAATCGGGGAATCGTAACGTACAACGCGATACCGAGCGATGATCTCGATTCGGTGGGGTTTCCCCTGTACTCGTCATCGTTATCCCTTTGGACACCCAGCCTGTCAATATTGAAGCTGTTTACATTTGAGGTGACCAGGATACACGTGCCAATTTGTGTATTGAGCTGTACCGACACTGCGATTTCTTTGCCTTATTTTCAACCGCCTCGGGTGTTTGGCACTTGATCTCGTCTCTACAGCCGGACGATGCGCAAGTTCATGTATACCTGCGACACGTTGTGGACCGTTTACTGGGTCCGGTTGTTCAATCCAGCAGAGAAGCACTGGTTCAAGGACCCTCCCAAAAGGCGGGTAAACCAAATCAAAACAAATTGCCGAGCTAGGATCTCACAGTTAAGCCTTTTCGAGGCCGGAGCGCAAAGTCCTAGCGCTACTATTTTTGGTCGCCTTCCCCTGAGATGATCGACACCATTTCGGCATTGAATCCATGAGCTTTGAAGAATGGGGTTGTTATCGCAAGAGTGCCTTTCAAGGAAAATCCACCAAGTATCCTACGTCAGTAACAATGGGCACTAGTCAGTTGGTGGACCACCAACTCATCGCTGTCTGGGATGGTGGCTGTTTGTCCTTGCAGCCGGTTGCCCTCTCCAGCCTTGCCGAGGGCGTGTCTGCATAATATGAGTTGATATTAATACTTCACCTCTCCGACATGTTCATTCATCCTCTCTCACTTCTCATCCTTTTTCTTCAGTTCGATTTCTTACACTCGCTTTTGCCTTACAACTGCCACTCGTTTGTTGGGATTCCTGGCAAACGCCCTCGTTTAGATTCTTGCTAGCCCCATACCGCGAAGAAATTCGATTCTTATAATATCTTTGCCTTCTTCCTGGCTATTAACTATTACAAACTGTTTATATATCATCAGAACCAACATGCCTTCAGCCAACAACCTTCTCGCCTTGGCTGCCGTCCTATCTACGACCAACGCCGCACTGCAGGGCTTCAACTACGGTGCCAAGTACAATGATGGTACTGTAAAAGTTCAGACCGACTTCGAGAACGAGTTCAAGGTGGCCGCTTCCCTCGCGGGCACTGGCGGAGCCTTCACCAGTGCTCGTCTTTACACCATGATCCAGGGCGAGTCTGGCAGCCAGCCCATCTCAGCCATTCCCGCTGCAATCAAGACAAAAACTAGCCTCCTTTTTGGCCTATGGGCTTCCGGAGGGCGCGAGTCTTTCAACAACGAAATTGCTGCCCTCAAGAACACTGCTGCATCGTACTGCGGCCGGATCGATGATCTAGTTATTGGTATCTCTGTTGGCAGCGAAGATTTGTACCGCATCTCCGCGACTGGCGCTGCTGCGGGCTCAGACCCTGGCGTTAACCCCGAAACTATCGTGACCTACATCACCGAGACCCGTGCAGCTGTCAAGGGCACTTGTCTTGAGGGGATCCCCATCGGCCATGTTGACACCTGGGATGCCTGGGAAGATGCCTCCAACGACGCTGTCATTGAGGCCTGTGACTGGCTTGGCATGGATGCTTACCCCTACTTTGAAGCGAAAAAGGACAATGGTGTTGAAAATGGCGCCAGTCTTTTCAAGGATGCCAAGGACATTGTCACAGCGAAGGCTGGTGGCCGTGAGATTTGGATTACTGAAACTGGCTGGCCCGTTAGCGGCAAGACTTCCGGCAAAGCCATCCCGTCGTCTGAGAATGCTCGCACTTACTGGGAGGACGTTGGATGCCCCTTGTTCGGCAACACTAATGTCTGGTGGTACATCTTGCAAGACGCGGCCCCTACCAGCCCCAACCCCAGCTTTGGTGTCGTCGGGTCTACTCTGAGCAGCACGCCTCTGTTTGATCTTTCTTGCAGCTCCTCCGGCTCCTCCGCCGAGTTTGTGGCTGCTGGGTCCCAAATGACTCCCGTTGGAACGCCTTGCGGAACACCTGCTGGGACACCTTACGGAACACCCTATGCAACACCCTACGGCACTGGCAACTTGACTCCCTATGGCACCCCTCAGGCTACTCCGTACGGAACCAGTGGATCTCAGAGTTCAGGTACTGGTTCCGGCAGCTCCGGCAGTTCTGGCAGCGGTAGCTACGGTTCTGGTGCCAATGCTGGATCCCAGAGCTCCGGCTCTGGTAGCACCGGCTCCGGCAGCTATGGCAGCGGATCTTCATCTGGATTCGGTGCCGGCGCTCCTTACCCGGCTACAAATGGTACCCGGTCTGGCGGCAACAGCACAAGCAGCGGCAGCGGCAGTGGTTACAAAAACTCCACTCTGACTGCCGTGTCTACCCCTGCCTCGACACACAGTTCTAGCTCTGGCTCCGACTCTAGCTCTGGCTCCGGCGCGGACCCTTCCTCCGGCGGCAGCACGGCCAAGCTTAACTTGGTTGGGGCTGTAGTTGGTGGCCTTGCTCTTGCTGTTTTCGTCTTGTAAGCCGCACTATTGACAGCATAATTTCCTTGTGGTTCACAGCCGCACTTATTCCATCCAGGGCTGTTTTGATCGCGTGGCGACAGCTTCAGGGGAAAGAAGCAGCTAATGGACGGTGGTAGAGTGAGGGAATTTGGGAATGGCCAATGTACATTTTGATCATAGTCATAGTCAGTTCTGATCTTGGAATAATCAACACGATGGGTTTTATTTCTACTGAATGTAGTCGGTGTGCTTGTATAGTTTACCTTTTGCTTTCTTTTTCCCTCACCCCCTTTTTTCTTTCTTTTTTTCTTTCTTTCTATTTTAGCGTTGTGAATGTGGATGGCTTAACGCCTCGACCGTATTATGTTCAAGCCGAGTCTGATGCCCTTGGCGAAACTAAATTAAATCTTGTATGGTTGGTATGGGGGACGTTGGCTGGAGGACATGCAGGGACGAGTCGTTTTCTGCAGTCGCAACATCTCGTGACCCCTGATGGCAACTACCAGTGACCCCTGAGGCACTAATGCTGCCAGGTACGGGAAGAGGATACAGCAGAGTTCCGGAATGGACGCAGCACAAGCCCATGTTTTGACTCCAACCTTTGGGAGATTCGCAGCTGGATGTTATCTGATTGAGGGCCTTGTTTCACTTTCATCAATTGACTTGAGGAGTTACCAGGTTGTCAAGTCTGCGGATGCCTGTGCTCATTTTCGCTTCCCGCCGCTGTCGGTGATCGGCATGCAGAGCTCACTTCAGCTCCCCAGCTTTCTCCCCCCCTGTCGCTCGGATTTCGGTTGCTGCCAGGCCCATTTGGTGCCCTGGGCGCCTGCGTCCCCCCATAAACACTACCACCATGGACCCTAACGAGCTCATTCTGCCAGCGCTGTCAGCCCTGTAAGCTCTCCGATTGATTGCGCCGCCGCCCTGCCAGCCAACCAAGGCTCGAAATTCGTACTAGCCCCCCTGGCCTCAGCGCCCGCCACTTCCGCCCGCCGCCGTAGCTCGAGTCCGGAGTCGGGATAGGCCCAACACACCTGTCCACTACCAACGCCATTATCCTTTTGCAACGTCGTGTCCTGTTCTTCATTGACCTGCTCCTGGCCTGCTTGGAGGAATCGTGTCGATAGACGGGTGATTCATTCCTTTGCAACCTTCCACCGCGCCATTCAAGACTGCAGTCATGGCCATCTCTCGGAAGAACCTCTATCTTTCGGCCGTGTGCCTCTCCTGGCTCGTTGCCGTCACCTACGCCCACGCCCACGCTCGAAGCGCCCCGCAAGGTGATGCCAAGGCCGTCAACACCAACCTTGATAGCCTGAGCTTGGAGGAACTGGACGAGCAGCTCCAGGTGAGTGTCTTGCATGCGCTGATGTCTTTCACTGGGGCTCGTTATGTTTCTCGCTGTGGATCCGTTGCTGACTGAGATGATCGTGATACCTTCAGACTTGCTCCCTTGTCCAAAACCTCAGTGCCGCCAAACAGGCTCGTCATGATGCCGCGCCCTCTTCTGTTACCGCCCAGCTATTCTCTGTCCTCTTCCCCGGGTCCCCTGCCGTGAACGCCCTCCTTGCGACCCTCTACATCTCCGGACCTCCTAATTTTCTGCTCGCCCTTTGCCCGACCAACATCGATCCAGCTTCCCTGTCTGTCATGGTTGCATTTGCCGTTGGTGGCTTGCTTGGCGATACACTATTCCACTTGCTCCCCGAGATTTTCGTCGGCGAAGACTATGAGGATGCCGCCAAGTTCGTGCTTGTCGAGCCGAACCGCAACCTGCTCTTGGGATTGGGAATTCTTGTGGGCTTTATGACATTTGTGGCCATGGACAAGGGACTGCGCATCGCGACGGGCGGCGAGGGGCATGACCACTCCCACGGCCACTCCCATTCTCATGACGAGAGCAAGGCGGTTGCGACTGGTGTCGAAGCCTCGAGCGGAGAGGTCAAGTCGCGCAAGAAAGGCAGCGCGGAGAGCAAGGATGCTGCCGAGAAGCATGAACATGACAAAGAGATCAACCCTAGTGTTAAACTGGGTGGCTATCTGAACCTCATGTAAGGACCTCCCTCTTGGTGGCTGGGCGTAAGAGAACCATGCTGTGGGATCTATCACTAACATGTGCATCCAGCGCCGACTTTACTCACAACATCACTGATGGCCTGGCCATGTCCGCCAGTTTCTACGCCTCTCCTACTATTGGCGCCACCACCACTGTTGCAGTCTTTTTCCACGAGATTCCCCACGAGGTCGGCGACTTTGCGCTGTTGATCCAATCAGGATTCTCCAAGCGCGCTGCCATGGGCTCGCAATTCGTGACTGCGCTGGGTGCTTTGTTGGGCACACTGATTGGTATTGCTATTCAAGAATTTGGCTCTCCGGATAGCGACACTCCTATGCCCCGCAACCAGGGTCTCTGGGGCACCAGCTTGGTACGTAATCCTTCTCGTTTTCCTCACTCATTTGCCATTCGCGTGTAATGTTGCCGTCCTGGATCCCCCGAGTTTACTAATGATGTCATAATGTAGACCTGGGGCGATATGCTATTGCCATTTACCGCTGGAACCTTCCTGTACGTCGGAACCGTTGCGGTTATCCCTGAGCTGCTAGAAACCGGCCAGAACAAGGCCGAAGAGTTGAAGAAGACTCTCGTACAGTTCACTGCCGTTGCTGTTGGTGCCGGCATTATGCTGTACATCTCGTGGCACGAATAGATGAGTGCGTAGTAAAAGGAGGGAGCGACGATTTAGTACAGCAACTGTGTTCTAGACAAGACTGGTGCAATGCTGCCCAGAGTCATTTTAGGTCGCAGCAGCTGGTGGTCTCAATCCATACGGACAATAGACGATGGACTATTAGAAAATCAAGGGTAGAGCGGTGCTCTGAATGCATGTGCCTAGAATTATCTTGGCCACGTCAAGGAGCAAATCCTTGATATATGTATGTTTTTAGCATTTCCGACCCCGAGTCTGATGGGTTTTTGGACGATTGTTAGAATGCGTGTAAGATAGCTTTTCGACTAGGACCGCGAGGAAGGCAGGGGATGATATCTGTCGCGTATAAGTCTCAATTGCACAACTTCCTGCCACATACGACCATACCCACTAGAGAATACAGGATCCCGTCTGCTCTCCTTCAGTCAAGCTGGTGAGGGGCGGATTAGTAGTTGGGTCGGTGACGACCAGCGAATCCCCGCTGTTGTATGTTTTTTTCCCCTTTGCTGGGTTGCCCTCTTTTTGGTAGGTTGTTGAGAGGCTTCTATGACATCTTTTGGTGGATCAATTCGTGTCTCAACCCCTACGCAACAACCTAGTGTTGCCGTTATTGGCTGTGTACGATGCAATGAGCTTACTGGGTTGTCTGTAGCCCATGGCTGTTGGGCATCAGCAAGGTATTCGTTGATTCAGCCTGGCGAGTTCGCGTGCGTTGTTGCGACGAGGCAATGTCAAGAGCCCGATCAATGTTGGGCTTCAGAGAGGCCAGGGGTGGGCGGGCGCCTGGATTGCGATTCCTCTCCAAAGTTCCTGGGGAAAACTTCGGGCGAACCTGTCATGGCTCCAACAAGAGGCAACCACCATGCGCGGATGGCGCCAGTTGTGTTGTTGCCTTGTAGGACTTGGTCATTGGACCTGCTCTCTGCTCGCGTCGCATCGGGGAGATCGCATTTGCGCGTCATTGGTGCCCAGCCCCCACGTTCAAACCATCATTTATATAACCTAATCTTTTCACCATATTCTTTTTGACAAACATCGCCATCCTAGCAATCACCATTTTAAGACAGCCCTTCAAGAGCATTCTGACATCCCCAATCCCGAATACCTGTGCACCACTGACTGGGTCAAAAAGTAAGTATCCCGGCAAAATTCACGAGGTATCCAACTAAGCAAAATATGACACTTCAACCTTTGTACTGAGACCATGATTGTTGCAGCGTGTTGTTCATGAACTGTCGATTCATTACAGTCATCCATCTGTCCCCACTACCACTATTCAAAATGAATGGGGATGACCAGGCACCAGCTCCTATAGCCCCATGGTTGGGAGTTGCTGAGTCAGATAACGGTGAATTAAACCTGGTTGATGTAGGATTAGCAGGCCATGGTGCATGGTCAGATACTTTTGGCTGTTGGATAGATTCTGGGCCCGAGTTCTCGTTTGGGGATCAATGCCTCCAGCGTGTGAGTTCATTTTTATTTGCTCAATTTTCTTTTTCTGGTTTCCCTTTTTGGTATTCTATTGTATTCTCCACGTAGGAGTTCCCAGACCGGAGTTTCCATGCAGGAGTTTCACTTGAACCAAGAGTCCGAATGGCCGCCTACGCAAAAGATATCACGCAATGTGCATGGCATACAGCATGGTAAGTATTACAGGGATACATGAAGCCAAGGAAGCATAAGCCTATTTGCTATAATTTCACCGGAACTCCCAGAAAAATTATCGTCAATTTTTTACTGGGCCCAATTGCCAGGATAGGTATCCTTCAAGATACCATTAGACAGAATGGGGACTACTCCGCGAACTTGGGCTATCCAGATTCAAATATTCCAGGAGTCCGAATGGAGAAAGCATACCAATGGGTCGCCGGGAAAACATCACTTGAAGAGCCGAATTTCCTCAGGATTTATGGAGTCCACAACCGTGGGGATCACCGTTCGTCGAGCCTGGACAGCCCAAAGGAAAACTCCTATGGAATATTACCAGTTGGACCAGACAATACCAAGCCAAAGGATTCGCAAGGCGAAACGGCATAGAGGAAGACACCATGGGCTCTATTGTTTATTCGATCAATCTTCCGAAGTCGTTATCCACTTGGACATCAACGCTCCGTGGACAACCACCCATTTGGTAAATTAGCTAATGCAGCAGGATTCAGGCTTTTTTCAACCTAGAACCTATTGCCATCTTGAAACATATTGGTACTAGAGTGCTTTCTTGATGCAGAACAAGTTGACTGTCTACGGTGCTTGGGCGTCTCAAACGTACCCCTCGATAGGATAGCCAAAGGACCTGAGTCTTTGTAAGGCCATGAACGAGAATAATGGCAGCCAGGCGAGCAGCTTTGAATAAAGTAAACCACAGCGTTGCAGCAGCAACGTAAAGGCCAAAGTCAGACATTCCACTGTTCCTGCAGGCCAGCTTTTCTGCAACAACTCATAATAGTTGTATTACATCTCGCCACGTTTTCGCTCAGATATTCCACAGATCTGGAATGAAAAATTAATGTTGCTGAGTTACTTCATTTCAAGATTAGGAAGCTTACCCAGCACAGGCTATATATGGCAATGCCGAAAACCCGAACACCCAGAATTCAGACTGATCATCTGATATTTTTACGATGGGATGTAATGATGTGGCTGTGGCGGCCATAGGCGGTGGAATTCGCGACGGATCTCACTACTTCAACTACGAGAGCGTTATTTATATCATGCTAATCTCAAAACAGTATGCGGGAACCGAAACTGTTAGCCAGAGTGCTCCGGGTAGTTTTTGTCAAGAAGCCAACGAGGCAGATGATGGAGGGCAAAGCAATACTAAATCAACGTTCACGTAACTAAAATCGTTAAGAATGGACGTGTGGGTGCTGATAAAACTTTTAGACATGGAAAAGGTTGCGACGACCACAAATTCCAGGGCCACTTAGATCACTCCTCTCAGGCGAAAGCGAGAAGCACCCCGGAAGCGTCCATGAAAAGATTCGCATGCCCGTTCTTTAAACATAGCCCACTCGATTTCAAACATATGAGAACATGCATCGGCCCAGGATTCCAAACTATCCACCGCCTCAAGTCTGTTCCTAGCCCCAAGCATGTGCTTTCTCAGCCCCTTGGCTAACTCGGAAGCAGGGAGCATCTGTATCGCAGGCATACCCCTTCCCGACACCGCTGCGAACGATGCCTTTCAGCGTATAGGAACGCCTCCGAGCTGTTGAGTCATAGGAGATCAGAGCAAGGGTGTGAAGTCAAGTTAGAGACGCGTGGCGAGGGTCAAATGACTGCATCACAGCAACTGATGTTACGATCAAAGAAGAGAGACGCCTCTTCTTTGACAGAAGAAGACAAGTGGAAGGAAATTTACTGCATCCTGTTTCCCAGAGAGGAGGCCAGTAGTATTCCGTCTCCTTGTGAGTAGGCTAGACCTCAATTGCCATGGTGCCACGAAAAACGCCCAACGAAGTCTGGCTGATGATAGTATAGACTACCATTTGGACGAAGAAAGACTGCAGTATGATTCTAGCCCACAGGAGCCTTCGGAAAACGAAGCTGTATCTTTGCGCAGCTATGGAGAATTTCTCAACGGCTGCCCTCCTGGTGATTTGGCCAAATATTTTACGGAGGAGATTCGAAACAGCATTCACCAGATGGATGAAGGTTGCGACCGGGCCGAGACCGCATTTGAAATGTTTTGGAAGCTTCAAGGGTTGACTTTGAGATATTATGAGCGAGCGAATACTGTGTAATGTCTTTTCTGGATTTATTTGTTTCCGTCTTTTCTTTCGCTCAGAAGGCGAAACTAGCGTTGCGAAGGTATATTCTTATTTTTTGGATCCAATGGACGGATCGGTTTTCCCCCTTTCTTTCGCTGCTTTATTTACTCAAGTGTCTTGATGGAGGAGAATAATGAGATTAAATACTACCTGATTGCGGCCTCATCTAGACCTGAACCTATTTTGATGCTCTAGGAAATTGTATGGTGAATGCTATCGGATCGCAAGATGGGATGATTCTTGCGGGTTTCATTAGGTTACCTGGTGGATCGGTAGCTCTCGTTAAACATAACTTTTCAATGCATCTTATGTGCGGCGTGACCCTTTGCTTGGAACTTGCACGACTTATGTCGTGAATCTAGATCTTATCTCAGGCCCCTCTGATAAGAATGCACGATTATCTTACTGCTTAAAAATCGTATGATCTGGATAATTGACAGTGTTTTTGCTCTTCGTTGATATTCGTCCGGGGTATCTGTCACTTGACTCACGCGTGCATGATTGAGTGCATAGGCATGATTCGATATTCAAACATAATGACGCAAGCGTCTAGTTCCTGGGATCCCAAAGGAGGGAAAACTTGCAAGACATACATGAAATCGAGTTCAGGCTGTTATAACCTTATTTTGGAGAGGGGATGAGATGATGGCTTGAGTAGGAAGCCCGGTAACTTCCCATTAAACCTTGATGGTGTGGGCGGAAGATCCAGCCATGTGGCATTTGTTCTGCGAGCGTAGGCTTAATGCAGATGCGGTATGAAGTGATCATCCTTGTGTGTGGTGCTGATCATCCAGGTCTCCGAGAAACACTAACTGCCATTCCGCCGTGATCAGATACCCATCAGAGCGTCAGTACCAATGTTGGTGCAAGGAAATCACCGGACAGATGGACCACAGTCGTGTAACTACCGGGTAGGCGGCAAATAAATCCACGTGCCCTATGCAAGTTGGTTAAAAAGACACGGAAAGGTTTAGGAGGGAGGATGTTGACTGGAATTTAGTGTCCGACTAGTCGGACATGAACAACCGCTGATGTGGCGGCTCCAGCCTGAAAACCACACCGATTCACCCGATGTTGGGCGGCGCCATCAACCACTTGGGCAAAGTCACACTGTCATTCAGGCTCCTGCTTGTTATTATGGAAACGAGATTGGGTTTGTTGATTCCACAAAGCCCTAGCCCGCCCCCAGGTTCTGTTGTGACTGGGGGCTGGGTGGTATTGCAGCCAGTTGGATCAGTATTGAGATGCCCACAGCCCATGTTTTTTTTTATATTGAGACAGCTGTGGTGCATATCCCCAAGCTGGCTCGCAGTGTCCAATCAGAAGCAAACATGGTTGGTTTTGGACCCCTAAAATGGAACCTGCCGGGGACTTATGCGAAACGGGTAGGACAAAGTGTGGGTGGATCGCGGGAGAGCGTCAGGGATAATGGGATCATGGGGGGATGAATCATGGAATTGTGTAAGTTGGATGGCCACTCCTGGTGACTGGTGTGAACACGCACTCGCGCCTCTCCGGCCCTAAGCTTCAAGGAGGGTTCTGCTTAAAAAAGGAAAGGGGGGTGGGGTGAGGATGGGAAAACAGGACGCGAGGGCGGTTGGTATAAGCAAACGTCGAGGCGAAGTGAAGCTGGAGCGGGGGTAGGGGAGGGAAGAGA
>NAGG01000198.1:0-80982 GCA_003031705.1 Calonectria naviculata | reverse complement strand
GGTGGGTAGGTGGTAGGGGATCCAGGCTACAGCTAGAGTCAAGGTCTTTCGATGCCGACAAGACATATCGGCAGATTTTTGCATGTACTAGTACACTAAAAATAAACCTAAAAACGTTTCTTGGACATAAATGCAAAATTATTTCCGGAAGATTTGTTCAAGTACATGATATCTATTTCTTCTTCTTACAAAATTAAAGGTATTTATGCAAGATAAAACATATATTCTTTACTTACCTATATGTTTTGAGTAACCTACTCAGTAGAATGGTTGGAGGTTTGTGCCGCCACTCCATCAACGTCACTTCGGAAGTCAGCAACCATTCCCTATATAACCTCAACATCACCTCCCGGGTTTATGCCTGCCCTGATATTCTGATATCATCTCAATAATAGTGTAGTCTAGTTCTTGTCGTCATGATCAGTAGACCACTGCTCTTGAGGTTTTAACTTTCTGACTGTACATGATAAAATGGTACTGGATACACTGGTAAAGTTCACTGATTGGCAACATGTTATGCGATAATAAGAACAGATTAAGTAAACTGCATTAGAGAAGTGGCAGTATCAAAATCATGAAACAAAGACCGAAAAGGAAGTGGACTCTCTTATCCGTAACACCCCTGCCGTGGCCTTACTGGAACTTATAACAGCTAAAGAGCATACTCCCCATTTTTACTCCTTACTCTTGTTTAACATTGACTTTTTTTTATTACTTCTCCATTCTCCTGCTCCCGCGTTTATTTTCACCCATACTTGTCGTCACTGCGGTCTTAATTTTATGAAAGAAGAACATCAAGGTTAAAGTATTCCAGAAAAGAAAATAACGAGTGAAAGTGTGCACAATTACGTGAGGTGGTGTACAAACCTTCCCTTTTTTTATTGATTTATTTTCACTTTTTCCACTCAGCCGTTTTGGCTATTGCTTTCGTCAACATAAAAAATCCAGATTACGACTCCTTTCAATAGCTTACAGTTTGCGCATGGCACCAATCTAACCCCATCCAAAATCATGACGCCATGTTACGCCATGTTCTGCCATGCTCGCCAAGCGTGACTTTCCACGTGATGGAGCTGTAATCGAATTGACGAATCAGCGTTGAGGGAATTTGCACTGGGGCCGCTTGAACGCTTCTCATCCGATCATACGACGAACTCGAGCTCAAACCTGCCAAAGCAAACCCACCTCTCGCACCTCCTGCAAACCACGCAACGCGATTCCGTCACCATGTCTTCCCAGGTCGCCCGCCGCTTTCTCTCTACCACCGCCCGCCGTCTTCAGGAGGCTCAGAAGAATGAGCTCAAGAAGGAGTCCAAGCGCAACCCCGAGACTCTGGTGCGTCATAATGCCTCGGATTCAGCCCGTCCCAAAATCACCCGATTGCGCCCGCTCATTGCGGGCTGCTCTTGATGACCTACGGCCGGCGCCAATTGAATCATGGACACATCGGAATCCACGGCTAACATGCATTGTCTGACTTGCAGATCCTCGGCGGTGTTATGGTCGCTGCCCTCGGCGGTGCTGGCTACTACTTCGGTATGTTGACACAATGAAGCTGACACGGCTCCAAGGAAGAAAACAAAACGATCAAGACATGCTGACAATTGCTTCTGTTCAACCGAACAGGCCGATCTCCCACCACCTCCACCTCCGAGAACGCCGTCTCCATCAGCGGCCGCCCCTGGGACTCCAACACTGAGGGCAAGTACCAGTACCACCCCGGTGGTGACCCCAGCAATGCTCCCAAGGACGCTCCCAGCGCCCTCAACGTTGTTGTTGTCCCCAACGTCACCCTCCCCGCCGAACTTCACGAGAAGTACAACAAGTGGGGCAAGGACGGTTACCCTTAAGAGGCTAAAAGTTGAAGGATTATGGGCGAGAAGCTCATATGCCCACGCATGTGGAGTGTATGGCGAATTGAGTGAGAGGCAGGGTTACTGGAGAGATTAGAGCCTGTCCTCAGTTTGTGTAGATGAAAGAAGATATGGGGTCGAATGTTGTATTACATGTAATATTTGACCTAGCCTACGGCCCACCACAAGAATTTTCTAACTATCTGAAATCTCGTTTGATTGCAATTTTTTTTGATGCTCTTGAACTACGAATTGCTAGATTTACAGATCCAAGTTCCAGACCACCAGCCGATAATATAAGACCTAGAATTACATTCACAGCTCACCAATTCAAAAGGCAAAAAGCCCAGTGTTGAGGTGGACGTTGAATATCACAATTGGGAAATATAATATGTTCTGTAACGGTATTTTCTTCTCCATTTGTTGCCTGGTATCATCAAACCAACACTTCGCCTTATCATGTCATGTACCTTAAATGATATATTTTGATGCATTCAACCCTCACACCCATCCCCGTCCCTTGCGGTTCCATTCTACGCCTTAAACAACCAACTCCTCGATTTCTTCGCTCGTAAAGCCAAATAGATGCAACATATCCAACAAACTCTCTCCGTTTAGACGGGCATCGGCTTCCATCTGCACACGAGGCTTGGCGTTCCACGCAATACCGAGGAGACCGGCCTTGTCTAGCATCAAGAGATCATTTGCGCCATCACCACAGGCCACGACCTGGGACAAATCAATGCCCTCTTTCTTTGCAATCTCCACCAGGAGGTCACGCTTGCGCTCCTTGCCCACAATGACGCCATCGACTTCGCCAGTCAGCTTGTCATTCTCAATCACAACATTGTTAGCATGTGCGTAGTCGATGCCAAGCTCTGCGGCCAGCCAACCAGTCAAGGGTTGGAAACCACCAGAGAGAACCGCTGTCTTGACGCCAAGGCGCTTCAACGCCTTGATAAGCTGGGGCACACCCCTGGTTACATCTAGTATGGGCTGGAGGTCTTTGAATAGGGCGGCCGGTAATCCTTTCAGCAGAGCCACGCGCTCACGGAACGAACCCTCAAACTCCAACTCGCCCATCATGGCACGGTGGGTGATTTCAGCAACTCGCTGGGGCAGATCCGGAGGATCCTTGACCGCATCAGCCAGCAAATCAATGACCTCTTGGGTGATCAGAGTGCTGTCCATATCGAAAACAACCAGTCGAGGGTGGCGCCTCCAGACTGTGTCTTTCTGAAGAACAACATCAACATTCCACTCCTGCTCAAAGCGGTAGATGGTTTCGTGTTTCCTCAAGTCATCCAAACTGAGATACTGGGGGGATGGGGACGGTGAGAGGATGAGCTCCACGACTCGAGGGTGCTCATGGTTGTCAAGGCATCGATGAGATGAGTGGGGCTCGCCGGCGTCTCGCTCAAGCGGAAAGGAGGACATGAGGTGAAGGAAGGAAGCGATGCATAGGGGGGATATGTAGGAGCCATAGATGTGGTCAAGCTGCTCGGACTCCTGTGTTGGAAGTTCGAGGGGGAATTGCTTGGGGTCGGTGGTGGGAGCCAGGTTGGCGGGGATCGTCTCGTTGCTATCACTGAAAGCGGACTTGACGGGCGAGCCGCTTGGGCTCTTTCCCTTGTAGAAGAGCGTCGCAATAAGGCGATCCGACTTGGCGCCAGGCCCAGGTGCGCAGTACGGGTGAGAGTAGTTGTGGCTCAGCCCGCTATCCACAACGGTAGGAGGGTTCTCCTCTGAAGGAATGCCATTAAAAGGAAGAATCGGCTTTGCTGAGGGACTGGCTCCGCTGCCGGCATCCTCAACGACGGTGTCAATGCCCTGGAATTGGTCGGCCTGGCGGGGAGGGCGGTATTGCTGGTGGTCGCTCAGGTACGAGCTGCTCCTCATCGAACTCGTCAATTGGGGGCGAGGGCCATTCTGCTTCGTGGGGCTCGACTGGTCTGCCATGATTGCGCGCGCAAGATGAAGAGGCGGGGTTGGATTTGACTCTGGCGACGAGGATGGCTGGGCTGCCAAGAACAGGAGACAGCAAGGGACGTGACGCAGAACGACGCGACGTCCAAGTACAGGCGGTAGATCCGCGAAAGGCGGGAGGTCGACGAGGCCACTGAGATGGCTTCAGAAACTGAGCGTCGATCTCAAAGAGATATCGGGTTGGATGAGTGATTGTGTCCTCGCCCGCCTGCCCCGCCAAACCCAACCGTTGACGAGTATGGTGGCGCGTGCGCGTGCCGCTGGGTCTTAGGTGACCCATGATTGGCGCAAATCATCACAGGTCCTTCTTTTTATCATTGGCGCTAGAAAAAAATGTGTGCATGAGGTCATGGCTATGTCTCATTTACCGTGGCCTTGTTGACAGGCGGCAGTAGCCGAGAATGCGCTTGTGTCATTTGCTCGCTGCACCAGATTATTGATCCCCATGGTTGCGACGGCGTCTAGGTGGATCATGGATGGTGGGATGAGGCTATTCAAATGCCCCCCTATGCTGTAACGAGGTAAACTCGTTATGACTGCAGCGTTTCAATGATGATCATGCCGTCACACTAACTTGTGGAAGCATGTGTTTTGCGGGCTGGCAAGGCAAAAAACCATCACGGAGACAGGCGGAAAAAAAAAGTCATTCACTTGAACAGATCCTTTAGGTTGAAATCCAAGTAGTTGTGATGGATGCAATGTGAGAGGCAGGTTTCTGCATCCAGGATCAGACCGTGCACAAAACACGTCGGTCGGGGCGGACCAGACGGGCGGCTGTCGCTGGTTGACTAATGGAGAGATTTGCGGAGTTAGAGGCGGTGGTGCTACCGCTTTGTAATGGAGATTGGCTCTCAGATCCAGCAGATTTCCGGATCGTAGGCTCGGCACCTGCCCGGGTCTAGGCTTTGCTTGGTCTTGACCTCAGCTTTGTAATCCAAATGGCACCATGGATTCGATGCGGAGAAAGCGGCAAGTGGTCAAGTGTTTCACCAACTTGCAGTTTTTTTTCGTCCGCACTCCGAATCTCCAAATCACGTCAGCGAGCTTCTTGTGGGCACTACTGGGTAAACTCAGTGGGCTGGTGGGGTATGGCCCAGCGCCTTGTGCCTTGCATCGGCACCTCGGGTTTCCATGCCAGTCTCGGTCGGGCTGTCGGCGGCTGACAGCCAGATGCCTCTGTCGTCCCGGTTGCCGGCCGATGGAAGGTATTTCCGGCTGTCAAGTTCGTGCTCCGTAAGCTTGCACCATGAAGCTGCGGGGCGATTGGCTCAGTAAGGGCTCACAGTCTGATTTCAGACTTCATATTCCATTTACAATGTCCGTATGGGTGATCGGTTGAGACCTGGCTGTTCTCGATTGCCAGTCCTATTTTCTAATGTGTGGGAATGGCGCGGATGCTGAAGCAGGTCTGCCTCTAAAACTGCTGTGCTGCGGACCTCGGCGAGCTTGATTCTAGATGGCGAAGCCGGCACGCCCGATCACGTCAAGGCCCAGAAGCCAAGCCTGATGGACGGTGGCGACACCAGGGCAATTTCTTGCGACACCAACTAATCCCACACAATGAAACTCACATACGGCCTTACCGCCCTAAAAAGTACGCAAAACCAGCATACAATGACATGCTCGCGGGGAAATGCCCTCGTGCTTTAATTTACTTCCATAAAGAGCACCTCACATGCCGGTCCTGGATTTTGTAAGCAAGACGGGAGTGCCCTAGGCAAACCATCTACGATGAGATCACCTCCTCGTTGGATTTCTAGTTGAAATCAATGCCGTAGATAGTCCCGCCGATATTCAATCCTGGCAACTTGGTGTCATCCTTCCTTCCACTCCCCCTTCACACACCCCTAACCAAGGAAATTCAAACCCTTTTCCGAGGGCCACGAGGAAAAAATTCGATGGCCCTAGCTAGCCCAGCCCGAGTAGGCAGAGATTCAACGCCAACACGGGGGTGCCTGGTAGTAGAGAGAGAAAAAAAGACAGCCAAGTACTTGTTACCTCCGGCTCGGCGGCTGTGTAGTGTTATTGTCGCTGCCGACATGTCGGCGAGCCAGGTCCCGGCGACCAGCCGGTCAATCAGGGCCCGGTGCTCAGACCAATCAGCCGTAGCATCCACCCATCGCGAAAGGCATAGCGTCGATGATGTGATCGCTCCTTGACACAACCTGGAGACAACAATACTCATGGCGGCGATGGCGCAATTGCACCTCCCCTCTTCCTCTTGTCCAGCGCATCTGTAGACTGTCGTAGCTTTCGGGCCCGGGTGGTTCCACGCATGTGTTTCCCCAATTACTAAGGTTGCCTGGAACCGGGGGGACGCGGGCGGTCGCCCGGGCTTAACATGTAAGCACCCCCTACACCAGCACAACCGAGTTCTCTTAAAGAATTCGACTGCCCTCGATCGGTTTTGTGCTCCTTGTACTTGTTGCTGTCATCAAATCACCTCACCTCCCCTGTCGTGCCCAGTCTAGACTTTGATATTCAGTCAGCATTGCATTTGCGTCATCGACGGCATAGTGGAAGCATTTACTTACCTCGAAAACTCACACCCTCTAAAAGAACCCACTGTCTCCCTGGGACACTCCTCTTCTGTCCCAATCCTCGAAAAGCCTCACCAAACAACACCCGCCTTTGCCTCGTGATACCTCCTCACAACAGTCACGATGCCAGCCACAATCACTCAGTCGTCCTCTCAGTCGTCCTTTCAGGACATTAAGCTAGAGTGCGAGTCAGGATATGCCTCAGGTCATTCGTCAGAATACGCTTCGCCTTCGTCGTCGACAACTCTTCCTAAGGTCACCCTCACCAAGGCCCATATCGAACACCTCAACAACATGCTTGAGCCCATGCACCCCATGGATATTCTCCGATTCTGCAAGATCATGTTCCCCAACCTGTACCAGTCGACCGCCTTTGGCCTGACCGGCCTCGCCACCATGGACATGTTGTCCAAGATCCAGAAGGAGCAGCCCGACTCCCCCACTGTCGATCTCATCTTTCTTGATACCTTGTACCACTTCGATGAGACCTACAAGCTTGTCGAACGTGTCAAGGAGAGATACCCTAACGTCCCCGTGCACATCTTCAAGCCTGACGGCATGGAGACTGCGGAGCAGTTTGAGGAGACATACGGCAAGGAGTTGTACCATGTCTCATCAGAGATGTATGACTGGATGGTTAAGGTTGAGCCTCTAGAGCGAGCATACGATGAGCTCAAGGTCGCTGCTGTCCTCAACGGTCGCCGTCGATCCCAGGGTGCTGCCCGAGGATCCATCCCCATCATCGAAATGGATGATGAGCGGGGTGTTGTCAAGATCAACCCCATGGCCGCTTGGTCCTTTAAGCAAGTAAACG
Organism: Calonectria naviculata; assembly: GCA_003031705.1. Taxonomy (NCBI): domain Eukaryota; kingdom Fungi; phylum Ascomycota; class Sordariomycetes; order Hypocreales; family Nectriaceae; genus Calonectria; species Calonectria naviculata. Next base: position 73,789 of record NAGG01000198.1, on the reverse strand, counting down.
ATTACATCAAGGAAAACGAAGTGCCCTACAACGCCCTGCTCGACCAGGGCTACAAGTCTGTTGGCGACTGGCACTCCACCGTCCCCGTTGGCGAGGGCGAGGACGAGCGTGCCGGCCGATGGAAGGGCCAGAACAAGACTGAGTGTGGTATCCACAACAAGAAGTCGCGATACGCTGAGTTCCTTGCGGAGATGGAACGCAAGCAGCAAGAGGAAGAGCTGACCGTCGCCCTTGAGAAGGTTGCTGTGGCTCAGACCCAGACCGTCTCGTAATGTACACTTGTACGTTGGTGGCGCTTGTCTTGATGATGAAGTGATGAACAAAGCATTGCATTGGGCGTTAAGGTATAAAACTAGTCGAGTGGACTGTCGGAATTTGGCTTAATAAATGGCCCCGGTTTCGGGATATCATCGTTTGGCGTTGGGTAAATCGCGACTAGCTGGGGATTCGGTCATGTTAGCGCAGCATGTGGAGAGATTCCATGATAGATAAGAGAGAATACACAAGATGAATCAAGCTTAAAGCGCTTCCTCGACGCATCAATCTGTGAACTGCATCGCTGGCGGAGAACGAGGGACGTTGGATTGCCCGGGATTACGAGGTTGAGCCGCATGTACGTGGCGTGGTAGTACGTACTGACCACTACCCCGCTGAGAAAAAGGCTGCGTTGATGCTCTAACATGTGCCCAGCAAGTATCCACCAGGTCTAGATGCTGGACTAACCAACCCATCCTTTGCGCCGGACCCTCTCATCCTTGCCCCTCGCACCACCTCACAGCAGCGCACCGAAAAAGATCAGCCTCGTGACCACACTAACAAATTCGGATTTCAATATCCCTTCTCAACGATGCAGGGCCTCGCACCCGCCGCATCTGCATTTGTGGACAAGAAGGAGCGGATTCTGCAGCAGCTTGCGGTTCCTAGTGCTGACTATAATGATGCATCACCTAAAGGTTCTGTAGATGAGGGTATCCGTGACCTCATCGATGAGATTAACCAGGCCGCTGGGTTTGTCACCACCAGTAGTTGCGCAGGCAGAGTCAGCGTCTTTCTCGAGGGCAGGCGTGTAGTTGATGCAGATGCTGAAGATAATAGGGTAGCGGGTGTAGGTGGAAAGGGTGCGGGAGGTGCATGGCTATTTGTCTCGCATGATCCGGTACCAGAAGAGGATGAAAAGGGACAGAGAGACTGGGCAAGGTTTTTAGGACTGACGGAGTCGGAAGTTTCTCAGAGCGCAGACGAGGTGGTCAAGGATAAGCGACTCATCCACTTCAAGTTTGAGGGAATGGTAAGCAACATCATCTGTTCATCAACAGAGTGGATGATATATGATCAGCTTGTGATACACAGAATGGCCATGATACTGAGACATTTGCGTAGATTCTTCATGTTCTCACAGCATCCCTAGAGCATGCTCAACTGCTTCTCCGATGTGGTCTCCAAGCTGGGTTCCGTGAATCTGGGGCTATCAACCTGCTCTCCAGCGGCAGAGATGCTGCTACGCCTATGGTGGCTATCCGTACCATGGGCCTTGCCTTTGAATCTCTCATTGGCCAACAAGTTGATGGGCAACGCCAACAATTTGTCACGCCTGAATATCTCCAGACTCTTGTTAGCATTGCCAACGAGCGGTTTGTCGAAAACTCGAAACGCATTGAGCGATTTCGGAGTGCATTCAGAGATGCAGTAAACGGCGTGCCGGTTTCGAAGCTGAACCCCGAGGGCAATCAATGGGAGGATGCGGTAACAAGAAAGGAGAGGAAGAGAGCAGAGGGTTTGAGGAAGAAAGCCGAATTGCAGGCCAAGAGGGAAACCAGTGTGGCATCGCAAGACCAAGATATAACCTCAGAAGCTGAATGGCAAACAGGGCCGCTTTTAGGTCTATGAGTCCCTCTTCGTACATTGTTTTCTGAATGCAGCTTTTACCGCCGCCAATGCCATAATGTACACGTACATGCCTAACTCGTGGCATCTCGAAAAACATTGCCAGCTCTATAACGACCAATCCTAGAAAGGGAATTGCCCTCACCCCATCTTCATTTACACCATTCTGCCCTTGTCTTCCTCAAGCCGTGACCTTCTCCACCCAGCCCTTCTCGAGCTTCTTGACTTCAGCCTTGAAGTTTTCCACCTCCTGCCAACAGTCGAGCGGCCGTCGATCGTTCTCGCGCAGGCATCGAATTACCTCGCTGCGTGCAGCCTCGACAGTCTCGGGCAGGGGACGCACCTGCTTGCGGGTCTCGAGCTTCTTGCGCATCTCCTCAATCTCCTTGTTGACAGTGTGATGCGAAGGTCCCTCATCATCCTTGTATTCGGCGGCGGTGAGCTTATCTTGTGCGACCTTGAGGGCCTCAGCCTCCTTCTTCTGCAGCTTCTTGAGCTCCTCAGCCACGCGGGCCTGGATCTGCTGCTCGATCACCTTGGCACGAGATGCATCGGTCTAAGGTGATTGGGAAGCGTCGAGGGTTAGCAATTCGGCCACCAACAGCTGAGAATTGACAATACTAATCAGGGTGTAGGCGGGGTAGGGTCGAAAGTACCTCATGGCTGGACTGGAGCGACTCGACGAGATCTTGTGACAGTCCGCTAGGCGCTGAGCTGTTTTTGATGATAGGTTAGTAGTCCATTCAAGCCGAGACGGAAATTCGAGGGCTTGGGGAGACATACGCCTTCCACACGTGGGAGGACACTGGGGCTGATTGAGAATTACCCATTGTATCGGCGCAATGGCTGTTCAATGAATCGCAATGCCCTCTCGTGATAGCCGTATGGAAATTTCCGGCGATATTCGGGAGCGTCACGGAGCATCAACTACTGCTGCCTTAGGTTACAACATTCAGGCACGCGCCCATCTGGCCGAGCTGAAAAAAAAGCCACAGGTGGCGGCTTCAGCCACATCTAACCGTCCCGCACCTTCAGTGCTTACCTTTCTTTCAAGCACTTCCCGTCATGCCCTTCTACCTCACCGAGTATCAGACCATTTTCGCTTGAGGAGGTCTGTGATTGATCTATTAAATTCGTAGATCTGCCAGTGCTAGGTTTACATGTGTAGATCTGGTCCATGCCTCGCAACTCCCGAATTTTACAACCGCAGTTCAGAAAGGAGGTCACCAGTTTGCGGGCAGGTCCGTTGGTCGACCTGGCCAGAATCTGGAGAAAATGGTCTGAGGGCGACGAATTTCCCAGGGGGATTATCTCGAAGGATGACCAAAGCTACTGTAGGACGGTAAACCTTCTCGTCTTGGCACTCCCATGTTCAATCAGGTCTGAATGGCCGCCAAGGCTTGACCAGGGCCGACAAACAACAAGACCTGCTGCGCACTGAGAACCACCTCAGTGACACGCTGAATGTCACCCTGGACGACATATCCTACCACACCCATTGGCCACGATGTTTGGCCACGATGTTTCCGATTCTAGAATGGTGGCCACGGTTGCTTCCGGATCACCAATGACTTCCAGCGTCGTGGGAACGAGTAGGCAGTCGCCTCAACCAACACATCGTTTTATCTGAGACGAGCTGGAGTACCTGCCATCCGAGAATGGCCTTGGCAATTCTGCAAGAGGGTATCACGCCTCGCGAGATATCGGCCCATGCTGCATGCGGCGCTGTGCCGTCTTTAGCTATGGAAAGTAGAGGGGCCGTCATCTCGCTGTTTGGGTGTTACGGTGAAGTTAAAATTCCCATCAACCACAAGCCGAGATTTTGATCGGTGGGCGGGCCGGGTGCCCCTGGAGATGATGAAGAGTTCTTGCAGGGCCTGTCCCGGCCCTCAACTGAAGGAAAAAAAAAAAAAAAACCCTAGCTTCGGTGTAGACTGTCATTTTTTCCCATGCGTGGATACGTTAACCGAGCCTGCCTTTGACATCTGGTCGCCTAGTGCTCAAATATCGCGTGCTTGGCGAGGAGACAAACATTTTGGGTGGTATCACAAACGTGTATTACAGATGGAGTAGACGGCGAGAGCTGGGATGTACCACGTAAAAAGCCTGCAACTCTGGAACGCGCCGAATAATGGATGGAAGTTCGGATGGACTAACCAAGGGTTGTAGTAGTCTGCGACGATCCATCGTCATCCCCCTCTTCACCCCCCCCCTTTCCCCTTGTTTCCTTAATATTCCTTGATATCCCGTTCCTGCGCCCTGAATGGGTGTGACGACAAAGACGTCGGCCCATTCACTACTCAAAGGTGAGTGTGAATGACATTGGCATTGTAGAATATATGACACAACGGCAGAGCGGCACTGAGCACCGGCCGGTAGCATGCCTGTTGAGCCAACCGCAGCAGCATGATGGGCCATTGGTGACCACCGTCATGTTCCCGAATTGGGCCAGCTGGATGCCTCATGGTGCGATGATCTGTTCGTGACCACGGCGGCCGATCCAGATGTCTGTTGGCGGCTGGTCCGCGGGGCATTGAGTGGCTAAGAAGCGCCCAGGCTTGTCTGGGAGGCCAACGGCCCAGGCGCCAATGCACCAACCAGCCCGCCCGTCAACGCGCCCCCTGCTCTGCCCCCTGAAGCCCTGAGGGGTGACCTCAGTGGCAGAATCAGGAGCACGACAGCTGCAGGGCCACAATGAGCGCCCCTGAACCGGGCCCCGCCCAGAGTGGCGGGTTTCAGAAACTGTGCGTTGGGGGGACGGCAGCGAAGCGGCCAGTAAGCTGCGGCGCCGGTCGGCCTGCGGCCGACACCTGAGATCGCTGGACAAGATCTGTGGTCCTATAGGCTGCGCCTCTGGGAGGCCTTTTGGGTAGTGCCCCTGCGCTGTGCGACTCCGCAAGAAGCGCAACAGACGGAAAGGGCGGCGCCTCGGATGCACCGCACCGAATGCTAGAGCGCCGGCAGCAACAAAACGGAGCCAACGCAGGCGCTTGGGATGCTTTGGTTCGCTGGGTGCCAATTCCTTGCAGCAGCGCGGCCCCGGGGCCAACAAGCCCAATCTACGGGTACAAGGCGTGGTGTCGCAGAGCCAACCGGGGACCGTGGCATCCCATGTGTCTCGACGGCATTCCCAAGGGAGGCCGTCCTGGGACCGCCACGCGAACCCAACGTCCCCGCTCTATCGGCCGGGCAGGGGCTAAAGCGGAGGCGGCAGGCCAGTCAGAGGCCCCAGAGAGGCAAAGGCTCACCGGGTGCCAGCCTCTAGCGCTCCCAGGGTTTCCCATTCGAGCAGGCGAGCGTGTTTGTAAAGGCATTGAATGGCCGCCCACTGGAGGATCCAGAGAGCCGCCAAGATGGCGCCGGCTGTCAGCAGGGGTAAGGTAAAAGACACGAGAATAGAGAAGCAAGAAAAATCCCGGAACGGACAACCAGCAGCTCGGGCAGGGTTCCTCAGTTGGGACTGGGCCTGCATGTTGATCCCTAGTCCAGCGTGCTGTAGTGCAGGCTGTGGGAAGTTTGCTTGCAGTGTGGGTGTAGTTTGCTGGGCGGCTCCCCGTACTCACCCCCGATTTAATATCATGACGCCCGCCCCTTCGTACTTTTTCCTCCACTTCATGCTCCGTGCTTCCACTCTCCCTCGTGTTCCTGCGGCCCTGCCCTTCTTTTTTTGGTCTTTGGAGACATTTCCGTCTGGGGCTGGTTTTGGTCACATTGAGGCCATTCCCCTGTATTCTCTTCTTCATTCCCTGTTCCATTCTTCTTTACTGCAATCGATTCGTTCCAGTTGACATCAACGGCCGTCACCTGCCCATCGTCTACTCACCACCAGCTTGCGTTTGTCGACTCTGACTCAGTCTCAGAATCTTTCAAAAACAATCGATTGTGCTCGTCTTTCTCTCTGTGACGTCGTGTGTGTGCGTGCTGCGAGCCTGCGACTGGCACCCACTCACGCTGTCTTTCGTTCTTCAACCACCTTCGCTTCTCGCCCACCCCGCGCGCTGGCCTGCCTCATCTGCGATACCTGATCATCACTTCTGAGCGTCACTGCCGAAACAACCAACCGAGACCAAAGCGAATCAGGTATTCGAAAAACAACGTCATAGTCTTTTTTGTCCTGCCTGGAGCCTGACATCCTTCTCTCTTTACCGCGCGGCATTCCGCCATTTAGTGCTACCACAGCGCACAGTTCACTATTGAATCACAATCGCTATTGTGAACAGCCACACATTGAGACACCATATTCTCCGTCTTTCATCATTCTCCAAAGACCTGCCACTAACATACCGTATTGTTCACCTACGAAATCATGTTCTGACAACACGGCAATACAAAGGAGGAACACTACGGATCTTTGAGCACGATAACAATAGCCTTTTGGCGCTGATCCGAGGCTTCCTAAATTAATAACGACAGCGCCGTACTGCCGTTGTTTATACACTCTTTCCTATTCCCTTTTCCCTGGGCCGGCGTTTTACGTTACAGCCCCTCGCATCTACTACCACTCACCCTCATTAACCATCAACCATGCCCGTCATGGATCTACTCCGGCGCGGGATCGCCGACTCAACAAATCTCATAGCTACTGCAACTCGTCTCGAGATTCGCGATGGCACCGAAGAGGCCGAACCGACCAGCACCATTTCCCCATACCACGACTCGCTCAACGGCGTGAACCAGCCCATGAACTTGCTTTTTAAGGATATCTTGTGGTGGTGCCTGGGTATTGGTGCCATGATTGTCCTTCTCATACGCATTCTTGAACTCCTATGGGCCGGCCTGCGCAAAGTATCTACGTTACATGTTCCAGGGCACAAGCAAGTGTATTGGAGGGTTGCCCAGTGGAGTTGGATGCCCGGTATGAAGAAGCATTTAATCTACGCGCCGTTGTGGAACAAACGCCACAACCGAGAGTTTCGCCTATCTTCAGCCATCAACGTTGGCACACTCCCCTCACGTCTCCACAGTATCCTCCTCTTCTTTTATCTGGGCAGCAACTTTACCTATATGTTTGTGCTTAACTGGGAAAACAAGAACCGCTATGCATTTTGCGCAGAGCTCCGAGGCCGTTCTGGCACACTGTCCCTGGTCAACATGGTGCCTTTGATCATCTTTGCTGGTCGCAACAACCCCCTCATTACCCTGCTCAAGATCAGCTTTGATACCTATAATCTGCTACATCGATGGATGGGCCGAATTGTGGTTCTTGAGGCTCTGATCCATACCATTGCCTGGGCCATTGTCTGCGTTGCCGACATTGGTTGGTCAGGCATGGGTGATCAGATCGTCCAGAAGCTCTTCATCGGATCAGGTTTTATTGGCACCGTTGCCATGGTCATTCTGTTCTTTCTTTCCGTTTCGCCCTTCCGACACGCCTTCTACGAGACGTTTCTGAACATCCATATCATTCTGGCTTTTGTTGCCTTCGTCGGCACCTGGATTCACTGTGCCTCATCTGCGCTCCCTGGCGGTCTTCCTCAGCTGCCCTGGATCATGGCCATTATGGCCCTCTGGTTCGCTGACCGCCTTGCTCGCATGTTCAGAATTCTCTACGTTAACTGGTCGTCCAAGGGTTGGACCCACGCTGTCTGCGAGCCACTACCCGGCGAAGTCACCCGCGTCACACTCAGGCTCCCACGCTATGTGGATATTAAGCCTGGCACCCACGCCTACCTCCGATTTCAGGGGATCAACGCTTGGGAAAACCACCCCTTCTCCATCTGCTGGGTCGAGCACTCTGATGGAAAATACCTACCTGTGCATGAGGAGAAGCCTCCCAGTGCTGATACTGCGGAAATGACCACATCGGTTTCTTTCCTCATTGGTGCCCAGACGGGCATGACCCGCAAGCTGTGGAACCAGGCCTCCAGCAACCCGCGCAGCTTATACATCAAGGCTGCAATGGAGGGCCCATATGCTGGTCACAACAGTCTCGACTCCTACGGTCATGTCGTTCTCTTTGCCGGTTCGACTGGAATCACACATCAACTCTCCTATATTCGTCATCTCTTGGAAGGATCCAATGAGGGAACCGTTTCGACTCGTCGAATTACCCTAGTATGGATTATCCGCGAGTATGAATCCTTGGAGTGGGTCCGACCCTACATGGACACCATTCTACGAATCCCGAACCGAAAGGATATCCTCCGCATCCAGATTTTCGTCACTCGACCAAAGAACCCCCGAGATATTGACAGCCGCAGCACTACAGTCCGCATGTATCCGGGTCGACCCAACGTGCCCCTGCTTCTTCAAAAGGAGGTGGTAGAGCAGATGGGCGCTATGTGTGTCACAGTCTGCGGTCCGGGCGCGCTGGCGGATGATGTTCGAGGGGCAGTACGAGCGGTGCAAGGATGTAACGTGGTGGACTTTGTGGAGGAGAGCTTTACTTGGTAAAAAAAAGTGATACAGCATAGCGAGCGACAGTCGACTTCAATTTGGGACTTCTTTCGACCTGTACATATTCGTGACTAGGGGGTTTGCATCTACGATGGAAGAGATGTTGTATATGGATGGGAGCGTGCTATAGAGCCGAATAAAACTCTTGATGATTATAATCAATCTCGTGTTGCCTCTCTGTGATCAAGCGCAAGCCCAGCCACACAAAGTGCTAGAGTGACCTTTCACGGCTTAGCTTTGTTTCGGTCTCAAGGCGCCTAGGCCTTGCGGAAACAACTGGCGATCATGATCTGCGGATGAAACCTCACTAGGCCCCTGTGGCTGGCGGCCCTTTTAGGGCCTCCAAGTGACCTGGTCAAAACACAGCTTGTCGCATTGAAACAAGTAAAATGATGAGTCAAACGTCTGACAAAACCTTGCGGCGACAAATCCGTTAACTGAAAGAAATAAAAACACAATAAGTAGTGCTCTTCTTGTATTATGAAATACTCATTGTAATTGAAAAGTGACACTAGCATTTTCAGACTTTCGGCACCTCATTTTAGATAAATGAATGTAGAGGTCATGTTGAACAGCAACCATGCCTGACACACAGCCACGGAATTCTAAGGAGTGTACATTTGGAAACGACCGGCTTTGATCCACGCACAGCAAAAAGCAACTTCACCCCTTCTCCTTTCCAACTCAGGTCCATTTAAACTCGTGCCCCCTTGTTACAGTCTACAACAAAAGCAAACCACACATTCTTAGCATGGCTGTGTTTTTGTTTCTTTTTTCCCTCGCGCGTCCTGCTTTGAAACACCGATCTGCTTTGGCGCATCCCTTTGACGTGTCTCGGGGAAGAAACCTGGACCCGCGCCATTGAAAGAGGGAAATGTTTACAGGTCGAGACCGGTTGGACGCAGACGCATCACCTTGAGGATAGCATAGTCATCCCAGTTGCTCTTTGCGCCCGGGGGCTCCTGGCTCTTCTCCTTGGGAGCCGAACTGCCGACCTTAGCCGGAAGGATTTCGGTCTCGACGCTGACAGAGGCTGTGGACGTGAGGATACGGCCGCGAGCGTCAACTGCCTCGGCGGCGACGCTGGTGATTGCGATGCCGGAGATCAGCAGACTGGTCTCAAAGCTGGTGCGCTCGACTTCACCGAGGAACTTGCGCGAACCGTAGCTGTCGGTGACGGCGTAGAAGCGCCATGCGGCAGTCTCAGTGTCGCCGTTCCAAGAGACGTAGGCCGTCGTGCCCTTTTCGTTCTGAAGCGCAACAATGGCGGGAACCTCGTTAGGGATTCCAGTCCAATTGTACCTAAAGGCACGGTAGTTTTCAGCACCGAGGCCCAGATATCCAGAGTCGACGTAGGCATGGAAGATGGGGGTCCCATCGGCGGTGAACTCGGTCAAGGCGCCCTCTGAGCCCCAGTTGACCAGGACGTTCCCGCCTGGGAGAACTTGGGTGCTGCCCTGGGACTTGGAAAGGAGGTCATCGGGTGGGAAGTAAGCGCCGACCAACTCGGCAGTCCAGGAGCTGGAGTTCAGTCGTAAGATCTTGCCACTGCTGGTAGGAGCGGTGTGCACCTCGGATCCGCCGCCGTGCTCAGTTCCGTGAGCACTGTTGTCGTAGAGGCTGATGACTTCAATATCCTCGTCCTGCTCAAGCCAACGCGCGTGGTGCTGGAAGCAAAACTTGGTGCCATCTCCCATGCGGAAGTCGGAGCGCTTGCCGTTGAGGCGCCAGATGATAGAGCCGTCTGTGCCGTTGATCTTGTGGATGGCGCAGGCATCGCGGGCCGAAATGAGATAGTTGCCATCAGCATCCTTGTCGACGCTGTTAATGTGGAAATAATCCCAAGCGTCAGAGCTGTTGTAGCCGGAGCCAGCTTGGCCCGGGTTGATTGGAAGAACAGCTTCTATAAAAAGACATATGAGTATCAGGTGAAGCGGCCAGTGTAGGTAAGGGCACTAACCATCAGGCTGGACATGGTCCAAGCTAGCCCACTCAAAGAGAAGCTCACCAGTGGCGATATCGAGTTCTACACAATGTCAGCATAATCTAGGTATAATGCGCGATAGCATGTATGTCGAAACTAACCTTGGATAATGGCATTTACGATCCACTGCTGCTCTGGCTTAGCACCCCACTGAGTAAGGTCGCGAGGCACGGGCTGGTAGATCTGGATGAGTCCAGTCTCCTCATTGACAATATGGAACTCGTGCTTATCAACAAGCTTATGATTTCCAGCTCGCAACTCTCGGATGGTCTCGTAGTGCTGGTCTACGATGGTGATATGTCCATGACCATGGCCGTATCCTGCGTTGTGGTCACCCTCGAAGCTGAAGAGAATGTCCTTGCCCTTCCAGCGTCCAGCCTGGAAGTTAGTTGACCAGATGCTGTAGATGCCATATCCCGACCAGACCAGATCGCCATTATCTCGGAAGATGTATGGGCCTGCCTGGCGGGGACCGTACTGCTCGGTGGGAGTGTCCGGAAACCCGGCAAAGGGGGCGACAAAGATGTAGCCCTCTTCCACCTTTTCCGAGGCGGGAATGGTAATGTTGAGGCGAGGGGGTGCCAAGTCGGTCCTGGAGCGGTACTGCCAGTCGCCCGCGACAAACGGGACGAGCAGCGAAGCGACTGCGAGACGATGGATGAAGGACTTCATGGTGGAAATGTGCAAGCGGTGCTAGCAGCGTCAGCGGCCTGGAACCCCATCCTACCCAAGAATAGGTACATTCACCTTGTTGGAGCCTCTGAGCCTGAATTCCACCACAATTGATAACCTTGGAAGCAAATGTGAGTTTGGATAGATTCTAGTTGGATTGCAACTGGTGCTGGGAAACATGGAATGTCGGTGCTTAATATGAATCGTAGAAGTGCGATATCGCAGATTGACGCACAAATAGATGGGAGCACGTCAGGTTGACTTCCACGGCTACAATTGGCCAATTAATCATGACACGGGCGGTGGAGGAGCTTAGTGGTGAGGGAATATCAACAGTAGTGAGCAGCCGATGCCAGATGTTGATATTGCGTGATAGGCACAGCAATGTTGTCGGTTGATCTTCTACATGGCGCTACGACTTTATGACGTGTCTGAGCGGGGTTGGGAGATATCATTGGCCTTCACTGATGCATCAATGGTTAATTGGGCGAGTGATTGGAAATCAATGGCTCGACATCGGCTAATAGTGGTCGAGTTGATGATAGGTGAACGGAAAACAAGACGGGGTTTGTTGGGGGAATAATTACACGACATTGGGGTTGGAGCCGGGAAACAGAGCTTCTAACGAACCCATAGACAAAAAAAGGAATCTCTAGTCAGCTTACGAATCATTAAAATCCTAGATTTTATAGAATTAGCCTAATTGAGTCTCGGAGGATATGCCAGCTCGCTCCATGTGTTGAGTCCCCATGGCTTGTGGCTTTGTCAGGGTTCAGCGGCTGATCCTTGTTTGATGTTGCGCTACACAGTACGACTCCAGATCCGATTTTCGGATGTTCCTAGGACTTCTAGTCGTTGTGGCAGTACATTGAACTAAATATTATTCCAATAGGCGCTTCTCTTTCAGTTGAGGGAGACGGCGCACATGCCAATCAGTGGTAGGCCCAAGGTACAACATTATTCAACGTCTCATCGCACCCACCAACGTGCTTGTCAGTCAATTGAAGCTGCTTCTTTTAGCCAACTGATGCCAGGGGGAGAAGGGCCATAACGAAAGAAAAAGCACTGTATACAGAGTACAGCATCAGCACAGAGCACCACAGCATCCAATCCGTTCCCCACACGTGGTGTGGGCTCCCTGACTCGGATCTGAACACCCAGTCGGCATTTGGGTAATCGAGATCCACAAGCCCTCTATTTCCGCTTCAAGCCATATTCGTGATTTCGGACCACTATTTCGACATCCCAGAGTCACACCGAGTGTCCCATGTTCCTGGATTGCTGGTACCCACGCTGACCCTGCCCTGCCCTGCACCGTTTTTGTGTGCTATTTTTTCCCTTTCTCGCCGACGATCCGATAAAAGGCCCTATCTTACTGTATATCTTGGTCCTCACTAGCTTAGCGTCTTTTGCTAATTGGGCATGTTTCACTCGCTAGAACTAGGCTTCTATTTCTAGACGTCAACTCTTCTAAATCATCACCGCCCGCATTCCCTTCATCACTGCGGTATCAGTTCCAGGCGCCGTTTCACCGTCTCACAATGCGTGATCCTCTATTTTCGCCTAGCGCCGTTGCGCCCAGATCCGGGGTGCCAGATCTCGAATCCCACCGTGGCGGTAGCGACACGCCCGAGCCACCGCGTGAAGATCAACCGCTGCTCCGCGCCCCGGATGAGGCCTCATGGAAGGCCCCGCGGGGCTTTGTCTGGATCCAGCTGGCCATCATGTCGAATGTTTTCCTGTACGGGTTGGACAGCACCATCACGGCGTCGACCTACGCTGTCATCAGTTCCGAGTTTGGCGCCGCCAATACCGCATCGTGGTTGACGACGTCATACCTAGTCACCAGCACCGCATTCCAACCCTTGTACGGGCGCGTGTCGGACATTTTTGGGCGCCGTCTGTGCTTCTTCATCTCCACCGTTACCTTTGCAGCTGGATGTCTTGGGTGTGGCGTGGCGAACGATGTGATTTTTCTGAATTGCATGCGTGCCTTGACGGGCTTTGGTGGAGGTGGCTTGATGACAATGGGTTAGTTTCCTCATGTCTTTGTGGCTCGAATTATACCTCCCTTGTTGCTAACTCTTTATTTTTCAAGCCACTATTGTCAACTCTGATATGATTCCGTTCCGCAAGCGAGGCATGTATCAAGCCCTTCAGAATGGTATTTACGGCTTCGGTGCCATATCCGGGGCATCATTTGGAGGTTCCATTGCCGACCACATTGGATGGCGATGGTGTTTTCTACTGCAAGTGCCTATATCTATTTTGGCTTTTATTACCGGGGCTCTTGTCGTCTCTGACCAGGTCGGCGGCTTCTCTCGCGATGGTGGTCTCGGCGCTGTGTGGAAACGAGTCGACTTTGTTGGTTCCTTCTTGCTGGTCTTGGCTATTTCCATCCAACTTCTTGGCCTAAGTCTAGGGGGTAATGAGTTACCCTGGGGAAGCCCCTGGGTTCTTGGTGCTCTAGTCGGCAGCCTGGGGCTATTTGCCTTGTTCCTTTTCGTCGAAGCCAGAACGACTGCCATTCCCATCATTCCACTGCGACTGTTTCACGGGCGGCTTCCGATTGCCACACAAACTACCAACGTTTGTGCTGGAATGGCCGCTTATGGTGTAAGTGACGGTTGTGTCGAATATAAGTTTCAGTCTACCTGGAAACTAACAAACTCCCAACAGTACCTCTTTATGCTCCCGCTCTTTTTCCAGGTGGTTTTGCTGGATTCGGCCACAACTGCTGGTGCACGTCTCGCAATCCCCTCGTTGGCAACTCCAATTGGAGGTGTCATTGCCGGTGTCGTAATGTCCCGTTGGGGGAAGCTGATTCCTCTTGTGCGCACCGGGGCGATCCTCATGGCTATTGGAAATGCCCTGGTCACCTCTCTGGGATTTACGGACTTGACTTGGAAATATTTCGTCTACGTCTTCCCTGCAAACTTGGGCCAAGGCATCATCTATCCCGGAATTCTGTTTACATCGCTAGCCTCCTTTGACCATGCTGGTAAGCCAAATCTCCAAGCAATCAGTTATCCCAGGAGAAGTCCTGTCCGCTGATTGCCAGGTTTGTAGATCACGCGGTGACGGCCTCAACTGTCTACCTTGTCCGCTCCCTAGGTACTGTTTGGGGTGTTTCGGTCACCTCTGCCATTGTGCAAACTACGCTCAGCGTTCGCCTGCCGGACGCTTTGGGCGAGATATCCGATAAATGGAGAGTACGCCCCTATTCCTTGTTGTTTTGGAACTGTGTTTGATGGTAGTTTGAAGTCAGTTGCTGATTCAATGATTTGTAGGTAATCGACGAGATCCGCCATTCTGTCGAAGTAATCCGCCATCTGCCACCGGACGTACAGCTGAAAGCGCGCCTTGTGTATTACGACGGCCTACGGTATGCGTTTGGGGCAATGACTGGAGTGGCTTGCTTGGGCATCTGCGCCGCCCTTATTGCCAGTGGTACAGGCCTCCGAACAACGCATAAATAAGGACTACTCTCTACGCTGGTCATGTGCAATAGCACAGGGATAGGGACAGCCTCCAACAACGACGGCCCAGCGCTTCAGCATCAGCTTATCCTACCACAGCATAGAGTAATAGCTAAGCCATGCGACAGACTCTATCAACTAGGGTTTCAATAAAAAAGGTGTAGTAGTAGGGAATACCCTAAGATAGAATACAGACATTTTTATTCAGGCTTGATAAAGTAGTTTGCAAGGGTAAAGCAGTGATCACTTCCAAGTTGCAGACTTACACGAGGACCTTCCGACATTGTCAAGGTTGCCGTTTTCCGATAATTTGAGCACCAGAAAACATACTAGCATACCGAGAATCTTGATTCATCGAGAAGGGCCAAAAAAAAAAAAAAAGGAATGCCAATTTGAATTCCAAGTATACAAACCAAAGGCAAAAATGTGATTCCGCCCGGGATTGAACCGGGGACCTTCTCGGTGTTAACGAGATGCCATAACCAACTAGACCACAGAACCGAGTTTATTGATACGAGCCGCCGGACGCTTTCTCTTTATCACTGTGTGTACTAATTTTGTGCAAGTGTAAATTGGTAACGTTCAGAATCCAGGTTTGGGAATACAAAATTCCAGCGGGTAGGATTCGAACAAGTGGTATCTGAACAAGCCTATTATTCTTGAGGCGCAAGTGAGTCGAGCGTAACGTATAGACCAAGGTGATGAGCGTGACTTGCAGGAAGAAACAATGACTACCATTTATTGAAATCAAATGCATTCTGAAATAACATAAGAATACATAGACCAAGGCTTCAATTGGATTTCTTTCCTAACTTTTCGTACAGAAATGAAGGTTCGATGCGTGCTCATGTTCTCACGTGGCACTCACTCATGGGCTGGCCTCGA
This sequence comes from Calonectria naviculata, assembly GCA_003031705.1. NCBI lineage: Eukaryota > Fungi > Ascomycota > Sordariomycetes > Hypocreales > Nectriaceae > Calonectria > Calonectria naviculata. The sequence continues at coordinate 58,489 of NAGG01000198.1, read as the reverse complement.
GCTGACAGCTGTCGGCACGTCACTCTACAGCTGCCACAATATAACAATGGATCCCATTCGTCTGCAGAGTGATGTGTTTGCCTCAGACATTTTCGCGTTTCTTCTCGCGTTTTCTTGTGTCTTCGTCAGCGGAAATTTCGCTTCGGCCTCTTCCATCCCTGCATCATCGTTACAACAACTGTCCCCAAACTTGGTCCAGAAGCAGACTTGGAGGGAAGCCGCCCCTCGAATGGGATATCATATTCTTCTTCATAAGCGCTTTTCTCATCAACATCCCCTGACTGCCATCAAGACGTCATGTTCTATAGCCACGAAAGTGAGCAGGGCCAAGCCTTTCTGCGAAGCATCACAATACGCTAACTCTTTCTGAAGTCCTTAGTAACAACCAGTATGGCGTTTCAACCATCTGGTATGCTCATTTGCAACTATTTATCAGGTCTTTTAAGATGTGCTAACGTCTTCTAAGGCTCGTGGCCACCGTGGGCAAGACGTCACATCGCCGTCTATCCCGAAAAGCCATTCAGGAGGTCGATGTTCCCAAGGCGTGCGAAAAGATCATCGACCCAGGGGCTCCTCTAGCGCTGCGGCTCCAGGGAAATCTCCTCTATGGAGTCTCCCGCGTGTTTGCACAACAGTGCCATTACATGCTCTCTGATGCTGAAAAGACACAGTCAGACATGTTGACATTTTTCCGCGTCATGCAGACCAGCGAGCTTGACCCCCGGGCCGGAAAAGCAAAGTATGTTCTGTTTATGTCCTATCTTCTTTATATGCTCTATCTCCTGTGCTAATCATACGGTTAGACGTCATCAAATCACTCTGCAAGATGATCCGAGTTTTGACGTGATGAACATACTCCCAAAATTTGACCTCTTCAGCAGCAACAAAGAATTCACCTTTGTTTCCAGTCAAAACTCAACACAATCGGTTTCACAGATGACTCCTCTGAGCCAGGTAACCACTTCTTTGCGTGGCGATCCCGCTTTTCTTCCTTTCAACCTCCCACCATCCTCACACTCTGCCGGCAGCTATCGACTTCCCTCCGACCTTGGGCAAGACTCGCCGCTCTTCAGGCCGTTCAAGCACCAGGATACGACGGTAGAATTCAATCCCTTTGGCGACGATCATCTCGACCAAATTACGAGCATCGGACTCAATTTTGACGGTGATGGTAACTTGATGGGGTTCGACGAACCCGAGCCTGAGCTACCCCCACTGCCTGGAACAGAGATGCACAATATGGCGTTTTTAGATCACAACATCAAATTACCCAGAGTCGGTCCCAAAACAAATGATGGTTTTCCCACGCGAGACAATGTGCTTATCGTGGGCGAGGATGCGCTGCCCGATGCCGAACCCTTTCCCAAGCAAACATGCCCTGGAAAGCTTGGCAGTTCCTTTTCATCCGACACCTTGAGCTCTGGACCGACGGTTAAGGAAACGAAAGCTGTCGCAACTCTTCGGAGAGGGCGTCCTCGAAAGAATCTCATAATGGTCGACCAACCCGATCATATTCCCCGCCAGGAGTATGTAAGCTGGTCCCCAAAGTATCTCGAAATCATGGAGGCTCGTCGTAAGAAACCACGAACAGCAACACCAGCACAGGCGCGCAAGAACGCATCCCGCCTCTTGTTTGAAGGTGGAATTGCCAAAGTTGGCCTGACTCTTAGTGCCAGCGGGATTTCTCACCCGCTCGCAGAACACTTCGCTGGCAGCGCTCTCAGAGCCTCTCTCCAGGGTAAGCACCCTGAGGAACTTGAAGACGAATATCGGGGACGACGTCGAACTTCTGCCGAGGCATTCCAGGTGAATGAAGAAGAATACAGGCGAGTCAAGCCGAGATCAAACGATGATCATGAACTCGGCCGTGGTCTAGTGGGCGATTCCGGTCTTATTATTCCTGGAGATGATTCAATTCCTGAGGTTGGTATGGAAGCCGCACCACCACTCGAGGATCACCACTCCTCTTCCATGGCTCCCTGGAGCCGACCTCCCTCAATTGTACCAGGCTCTTCTATCCGCGGACCCGAGGGTCCTCAAAGAGTTCATCCAGCAGCAAGTCCCCTATTTCTCCGAGGCATTGCTCTGAGGGCCATTGAACGATACAGTGACCGTCCGGGTTCCACCGATGGTTCTGACAATATCTCCGCGCTACACTCCCAAGACTCGTCATTCGAGTACGGAGGCTTGGATTTACCAGGGGGGGATGGCTGTCAGCAAACGACCCAGGACTCAGTCTCTGGGCTTGACAAGTCATGCCTCCAGTTTCTCGGCTACACGGCAGACAAGGCTCGCAAACTTGGCACAGCTCGCCCCAACGATTATGCCAATCGTTTTTGGATCGACTTTGAAGAAATTGCAGACCCCGCAGCTCACGACAAGAGAGTTGCAGCACAGGCATTTCTACACATTCTCACTCTCCTGTCCAAGGACCAAGTCATTGTCGAGCAGGACGGCATAGAGAACCACAAGCCATTCGGCACTATCCATATCGGTGTAATCTACGACCCGGAATCAGAAGATGCCCAGGTTTAATCTCCTTTCTTTTTACGTCTCCATGGGCCTGGCGTATGTTTTTTTTTGCCTTCCTTCCCTCTCTTTTCTTCTCCCATCTCACCGGAAAATGTACACGCGGCGAATTTTACATGGTCTAATTAATGGTTGGGTCTGTTCCCATTATCATCTCTACAGACCTCTTGGGATTCCGGGACAAGTTGGCGTTGACTTGGCAAATTGATTTACGAATATACACACGGGGCTGCATTTGGGGAAATGACCACTGACCGTCTCGAGTGAAAGATGGCGGAGCCTACCACGTTCGTAAGCCCGATGAAAGAAGCCCTTGGAGGATACGGCTTGGCATTTTGATACGGGTGACGGGGCATATTTGATCGGGAAAACAAACGAGTTAGTCTCAATAGGATTAAAAAAAGATGTTTCCATTAATGTTCATTATTGATCATGACTTGAGTTTAATCATATGCATCATCATCGTCATTGCCCTCACGATCCTCGAACTTCATGTACTCGGTATCGCTGGATCCGCCCGTGACCAATTTCCAGGCTTCTAGGACAGGATCCAGCACAGAGTCATGAAAGGCGAGGTTGGTCGGAGCAGAGGGAAAAGTAGCAATGTTACCATCCACAATCAGAGATGACTCGCCTACACACTGGTCATAATACAGCTGGTAGCTGCTGGGAGACAATACATCTTCACCGCCTTGGATAGCTGCGACAAGGGATGAAAGGGCAGTCTCGAGAATAGACTTCGAAGTGTCACTGTAAACAGTACTGAGGTATAGAGCATCTAGTAAAAACTCTGGTTAGCCCAATTGCCTTTCCTAGTGGAATTTGAGAAATCAGAGATAAAGAGATGGTGTGTATCAGGTTGTCAGAGATAATAATCGTCATTGATTTTCAGACAATGTAGATAAGTATTCGATGTAAGATCATCCTAACACCAGTGCAAAAGCCAGACCAAAAAAAAAACACTTACATTGTCCTTGGAGACATTCGCCAGTATCACTGGAATGAACCATTATATATATTGGGAACTCAAAGGAGTCCTCGCCGTTAACCGAGATCGAGCCAGCTGGAAAGGCAACGACAGCTACAGCAGGTGTTGGTGCGCCCTCCGTGTTAAGTTCGAAAAGGGAGGAGAGGTCAATCTTCGTGATTGCAAGCAGCCTGCTGATCCGTATGCCTTTGTTGGCTGATCGACTAGACCCTTGTACGAGCTTCTTGGACTTGATCACTGTATCGTTGGTGAGCTGTAGTTCCAAAAGGGTATCGGCCTCTTCATTATCAGAGGCCGCTTTTCGCACATGACTAATGCCGGAGCCCAACATGTACACAGCGCCGCCGACTGCGGCAGCTCGACAACCCACTTGGGCCACTTCTGAGATGCCGCCCCATTTGGGGTAGACTGCTGCGAAGCCAGGACCGAATACACCCATCGACGTCAGGTGTCGGTTGATGGCTACCAGACCATCTTTCACAGAGACCTTTCCATCGTGACTCAAAGTGAGTGTGATGATGTAGGACTGTAGCGCTCTGTCAAGCTTAAACTCGGAAGCCAAGAAGCTGTCCAACGGTTCATCGGCGTGTGGCTGCCAAACCTCGGCCTGGGCTTCGGATTCGAAGTCCAGGACAAACTTGAGAAATTTCATCAAGAAGCGTTTGGATCGAGTAGGAATAACCTTGCTGGCAAAGATATCCTCTCTGGTCGAGGGAATCTTGCTTAGCGATGGAGGTGAGGCTTGTGAAGGCGGTTGGAATATGAAGAAGGAACCGACAGCGAGAAATTCGATCTGGCGAAACGCTTTGGAGTCGACTAATTGCGACACCAACTTCGACCGCGAGTGTATCAGCTGCGGTGCCAGAGCTAATGTGTATCTTCGTGGTGATTCCAACTCTTCTCCGTGACGCTTCACCTCGGCCCCAGCAAACAACGCGCCATCTCGATCGTCCGAGCTGTGCGCCTTCGCCCATTCATCGAGCTCCGGTAGACTTAAGGCGGCTTCGGGTCCGCCGTAGTACTCGTTTGGGTCAACATGGAGGATGTTTTTGCCTGAACGCGAGAGAGCTCTTCAGGGAAACAAAGGCCTGGTCAGCCTGGTCGCGGGGCCTCTTGACGATGGAATCCAAAGCTTACAGGGCGAGGAGGGACTGTTGGAGCCCAGTGCCGCTGATCACTACATCCCACTGAGTGTCTGAGAGGGATTCCATGGTGAGGGGAATGTGCGAGGTTGGAAGATGAGGGAAGAAAAAAAATTTGGAGGAAGAAAAGAGGCTGGATGGAGATTTGAAATTGGCAGCCTTGAGTGGGGCAGCAAGTCACTGGCCAGTATTGGCCCGTGCACCATTCGCCGCTCCATTTCTACGGTGTCGAAAATTTGCTCTCTTCCTTTTCCCTTTTTCTTTCCGTATGCCACTTGGCCCGACTTGCAATGTCTTCGTGCTCCTGACGGAACATTGTGCTGGCGTGGGCGGTTTCATTACTGCTCATTTTCTGAGTGGCAGAGCAACTCTTTGTCTGCCGGTATCTACTGCCCTGGAATAAAGTCTGATAGGGTGGTTCGAATGGTTGACACATGCCCATCATCGAGCAATGTCGTAGTCCGTAGTGCGCCTCACATCATCAATGCATGGCCGAACTGAATTTGATGGTTCAATTCTTAGTGAATTCTTTTCATCTTATTCATAAAGGGTATCATTAATCTATGATTGAGTGATTGCCGCATTAAATTCCTTCCAACGCTCTCCTGCCCAACCCAAGAATTGTTTGGAGGTGAGAAGCTGGGGTGTCAAGACCACGCCCCCGTGCTTTGAGATCGATAGAATCTTCATATTCCCATCCGTGCAGTCCACCACAATCGTAACGCTCTCATCGCACAGCGACTCTTCCAGTTGATCAGGGTCGACAAGCATCCAGAACTTGCCGTCAGCCGCGGGACGGTCCGTTTCTTTGCCAGTGAAGACAACGGCTGTGCAAGCAATGGGGGCATTGGTAATGGTGAGAGGGTTTGAATCTTTTCGAGAGCAGATGATCATTTCCCGGTCTGCATCGTACCGTGCTCGAGGGAGCTTTGTGTCCCGCAGCGCGGCCAGGGTTGCGGCCCAAGCGGCGTCGAAAGGATTTCCGTCGAAGGAGATGAAAAAAATGTCGATGTAGAGCACCCAGTATGCCACAACCGCCTTTTCATCCCCACCCGCATCCAATTCTTCATCGTCCTCCATTCGGTCTTCATCAGCCGCTGCAGTGTCGGCAGGAGGAGTACACCATATTCGCAAATCTTCGGGTTTGACGATCTTGGAACTGTGGAGGAGAGAGTATATTCTCGTGCTGAGTGTCTGAGCCAGAGTGGTCGGAGGGCCTCCTGGGAGGAACTGGGGTGAACAGCCAGTGGCTAGCTCAATGTTGGGTACGAGAAGGTCGTATTCTTTCGACTCTGTTTCGTTGTTGGAAGCACGGTAGTTTGGAATGTTGGAGGTGAGGATCGTCTCGCCGCGAACACCACAGATGACGGTGGTGTCGCCCATTCGAACTACAGCGCTACCATGGGCATGTGAAAGACTGGAAGCGTTGACTGTAGGCGGTCTGACTTCGTTCGGAGCTCGCCCATTGCTTCGGGCTGGGGGGACTTTGTCGGAGGAAGGCTCGAGGTTGGCGACGAGGTAAGGATGGGGGGAAAGCTTAGCAAAGGTTGCGCGGGTGAGGCCCGCAGTGGGTGCCATCTTGGCTAAGTGTTGAGAGAGAGTTCCCTGGAAATTTCGAGCAACAGTGATAAGTTATTACAGGTGGGATACTGATGTTCGCATGCTGTTGAAATCGGCGGCTGCGAGTTTGCAAGAATTGGAAAAGTTGGAGAACGATAGCCTCGCGGGGCTTGTGAGATATGATTGGTGGCAAGACCACTGAAGTTGGCCAATAGCATGAATGTGGGTCACAAGGCTGAATGACATGAATTTGAAGGTAATTGACAAGGAATTGGAGCTCTGATGATTTGTTGACAAGAAGAAGATTTGAGCCCTCTACATAGTGTAAATAAATTGAACTAATTTATTTTCCCAAATATATGTCACTCGGGAATGGACTTATTAAATCAAGCATGCACTACGGCTTCGACTTAGATGTAAGTTGGGTAGACGTTGAAAGGGGATAAGACAGGCTCTAATTCGCTTTCGAATTATTCTAGGCACACGCTCAAAACCCTCTGACTGATCGCTGGATATTAAAGCCGGCTTAACCTATTTATGATTTAGAATGAAAGAGTCGAAATGTGTTGGACGTCTGAGGACTGCTAGAGGACCTGCTAGCTAAATCTCGAGAATGCTTGAGAAGTAAAGTACGATGGTTCAGACATATATATCACCACCGCGCACATTTTCCTGTTCCTAGGCATCCAGGATGATAGTATGATTTAGCAAGTGGCAATGAATTTTTTTGAGGACGAGGGCTGAAAAAGATGTGTGCTATGTGGGCTATGAAAAAGTGGATGTGGCGTTAGTGAAAAAAAACTTTGGTTGAGTATCAATTGTTTTGTAGATCACTTCTTATTAGAATTAGGTAGAAGCAAAAAATGGATGATTTCATTATAGGAAGTTTCCAGTTTTATTGCAAGTCCTGGTTCATGGATCGTTGTTCTGAGGTTCAAATGAACACGCGTTGACTTCATGACATGATCCAAGTAGTAAATTTTTTGACTGTAATTCAGTAAAACGATGTGCCGAAATTCTGCAAATTATGGTGCCACTGTTCTATCACGACTACTTTGTTTCTTCAGTGTACTGGCTAAAGCAATAAGTAATATTTTATAATACTGCCTTAGCGAGCAATAACTAAATCTTGTGTAAACCATTAGGTTATTTGTGCGCATTATTTTATTCATCTATTTCCATTAGTGGGAGGCTCGCCACGAGATCTTGTCAGACTGCTGGCTTATCATATTATTTCCGCCGGTCATTTTTGACGAGAAGCTCCAGGCGAAGTGCGATTGGACAGCCAGCCCACAATTCTACTTGTTTGCTAAAAATATAAGAGACGCACCAGGCTTGATCGCATTAACAAGCATGGGAAGCCTGAAATGCATGAGCTACTGGTGGGCTTAGGTGATCATGTTGAAGGGCAAAGTGTTGATGAAAAGGACAGTCCTAGGTACAATGGACGTAGACTAAAAAGTCCTCACGCTCTCCAACCTAGGACTGCAAAATTTACTTGTAGAGCATATGGTATACATATGTAAAACGGCGTAAATCTCAACCATCATCGTTGCTATATGAATTTCCTAGGGGAGAACAAACTAGAAATAGCTGATGACTCAAGAGACCTTTTTGTTTGATACCTCCGTTTAAGCGTTGTTCGACTTCCGTAGAGGGAGACACACATAAGCTAGCCTCCAAGTCTTGTTAAGGCTTGAAATTGCCGGATATACCTGGTTAAGTCGGAAAAAACACATTTTTTTTTTGGCACTTATTTGCCCAAGTGAAGATGCATATTTCCGCTTTTGCCTTAGTGGTGATCAACACCCAGGGCAGACGCAACCACTTACAAACTGATGGCGGAGCCTCATCTGGATCGCCTCAGCTGATGATCATCAACGATGCGACTTTTATAGAATACCCATGGACAGTCCGGAAGAAAATGGTCTGAGCCGACCGTTGGAAACAAAGCCAATGACCAATCTAACGTTGATTATCCGTCCGCTTGTTGGTGCTAAAACTTGGACATGCATAGGTGGGCCGGCAGTGGGGGACTGTCCGGGATGATTTAGGATGGTGGTTGGTCTCTATTTGACCTACAATGCCGGGGGCGAATTACGAGAGTCGTAATCATGAGCACAGGCATGCGACGACTTTTTCGGTGCGACAGCCTTTGACGCTCGCGGCCAAGACCTCACCCGGGATCAATTGCGAGCAGAGCAAAAGGCGCACACTGGTCCATGCGAGAAGGCCTGACAAAGATTCTGCCGGTGATTTGTGCAGAAGTGTCTTCAAGCTGCACTGTCATGGGACTGGTGGGGGTTGATTCCCGTGTTTGCAGGCAGGTTGGGCTATTCGGTCAGGATGGAGTGGCCGTCTGCGGGGAGGGATTGTCCAACCGCTGTGCAATAAGCCGAAGTGCATACATAGGACTACATTCGAGCGAATTTAATGCAAACCCGCGGCAAGGCGCAAGAACGTCTCTCATCTGGGTTGCTTATGGGGTGGACTCAGGGTGCTAGTTGTTGATTTGGTCGCGTTCTTGCTTTGATCAGCTGTCCTATCGTCGACAATGATTTGGGCTCGTCTATCAATCGCCAATATCTGAACTTGGGCATTGGAGAGGTGGGCGGACCAAGAGATCGGGAGCTTGGGTCTGTTTGTGCCCCCTCGCTCACCTGGCCCTAGTCATTACCACGGGCCGTGCAGGGGCCAGGGTCAAGGTGTAAGAGTGGCACCGGTTGCAGAACATGGATGCGACAGCAGGCAAAACACATGGGTGGGCAGCTACCGTCCTCTTGATACATGTTGCAGACACGCATTTGCATTTACATATGTAGGAGATGATAGAATATCACTGTGCGCTGGAAACTGGAGAGCAAGACACACATACATTAGTTGCTGTTGTCGTTGTGACTAACAAGGATAGACGTAGGCGCGCAAAACAAAGTTACAGAGAGCTGAAGGCAGGGGACAAAGCCGAGACGCAAGGCGTGGATGCGAGAGGGCAAACGGTGACAAATCGCATATATCCGCTGTGTTAACCGCAATCACACAGGATGGCATGTCTCGCCTACGGCTATCGAACGATTGAAGCATCAATAGGCGCTGTTTCTCGGGATAAGGTGATGTTTGTAGACAAAGGGCGAGCAGGAGGGTATATCATTCGGTTGAAGTAGCGGTGCACAAGGTGCTGGCGTAAAGTCATGTAAGGTAACGAGGTGAAAGCGTCAAGTCGTGCACGCGATAGTGCGCTCTGCACACCGATAGCCAATGGCTGGGCTTGTATTGCCGCCCGCCCCCGAGCTAAGCCAGGGATATGACCGCGCCTTTTGGCGAATGAAAAGCCGCTACCCCATCACAGCATCTGCCATGCTGCATCTCGACCCTGCGGCTCCACCACACAACCCATCTCGAGTCCCCATTGTATATCCCGTCCGACCACCCAATGCTCGCCTCGCCACACCCTCTGATGCCGGGCACTTGACCGGCGTCCGGGTCCTCCCATCCGAGGGTAAGCCACTCGCGGCCCCCAAAGAGAGAGTCCTGGGAAGATATCCGATGAAGAGGAGGGGAGCGATGCCAGGAACCCTGTGTCCGTGGTCCGTTGGTGATGCAGGACGCGGCCAATCCCAGGGCCGATTCAGACGCTCATCTACGCTGGTGGCTTTTGACTCGAGCCAACGACGGCCCAGAGCTCGCCGTCCCATAATGACACTGTCTATTGTTACAATGTTCCCAAGCCAGGATATCCTTCAATGGTGCGAGTCTGGGCTGGCAATTATCGATCGCCAAGGCTGCCTCGATTGCTTAATCTTCCCATACTAGTTCAAATCACAAAGGGGCTTCCGCATTGTGCGGTTTCTCGTTTTCTTTTTCTTTTTCTTTATTTCTCTGTCAGCTTGGCGCGCTGGCAGGCAACGCGACGCCTTCGCTGACGACGCATCGACTAAGATGGCCGTCGATCTGGTAGCCCGCCCGCCTCCTTCGTCGACCCAGCCTCCGCGAGCAAGAAACAAAACACCCGGCCACTCCGGCTGCCCAACCGGGCTGTCTGTGTCTGTGCGAATGCCTGGCTCGACCTTCTTTTTTTTTTTCTCTCTGCATGCCACCCACCTTAGCCAGCGACGCCGCTGGTGGCTCTACAAGACCACGCCTGACTAGCACTCTGCGTGTGACGGAGCTTTGCTCCACACTTCCACAAGCGGGGTGACTGACGAGACCGCATCTTCACGTCAGCCAATATCCAGTCGCCGTCTGCCGCTGGCCCTTGGACCGTTGCTCGTCCCGCCCCGTACCAAGGGCTCCCCTCTCATTGCTCCCCTGCTGTGATTGTCCGGCCCCATGCCCCGTCGTCTTCTCTGCCTTCGTCCACATGGCAATCTCGCATATCACATCCAAAAGCCTCGCGCCAATTGCTCCCACTACGGGCTTGCTAGGCGCCCTTTTTCTTGTCCCTGCCGCTCTTCTATTGAACCCTGTACATCCTAGCTCCGCCTAGTCTGCAAGGATAGCTTCCTTCAAGGTCATATATCCGGCCGCATTTGCCCATCCGTCTCCACTGTGAACTCGTTTTTAACTATTCATCGCCCCATCCTCGTCGCCCCCAACCTCAACCCAAGTCCTCTCGCGAGCCCATCCCCTCGTTCACGACACCCGTTGTGTTTGTTTTATATCAAATGTACTGACCATTCTTCGGGGATTTCTGGAATTCTTCGATTCCATTTGATCAGCATCGCCTCGTCCTTCGTTGTCGAACATAAATCGCACCATCAACAGTCTCGCGACAAGCAAGCCCGAATTTTGCCGAAGCTTGACATTTGTCTCATCCCTTATCGGCACATTGTAGAACTGATACACGGACTCAACACACCTAGGCTACTATTCATGTGGAACTAAACGGGGAACTCCCCGCGCTTTGCCGCCAACTGAAAACTCACAGTGCAGAAGCTTGAATCGCTGGTCGAAAATGGCTTCTCAAATCCAACCCGCCATTCGCAACGCTGTATCCGACGCCACCGGCACATTTGCAGGCCTCGTCAAGCGTATCAGCATTCCTCTGACGCCTACCAGCCCCGCAGGTCTGGTCCAGGCGCACACTGTCGATCCATGGGAGAAGTCTGGAAAGTATGCTCTCGGATGGACGTACTTCGCCCTGGTGCTTATGGGCACTGTCCTCGTCATGAGAATATGGCATTTTTGGCAGGACAAGATCAGACAGGCCATTTATAAACAAGAAGTCGAAGAGCATTACAGAAGAGCCTACGGTCTTGAGACCGAGTATTTTCAAGAGCAACATACTTCCCAGACTGGTGTCACGGCGCAAACCGGCCAGCACTTCTTCCCCGAGCACGATGTCATGGGCGAGAAAAGCTTTCGACCCAAGGCGCATTTTTCCTCCGTCAGTATTGTCAACGACACCTTGGCCCTCTTCCGATGGATCTTTTACCGTCCCATCCCCGACTTTGTGTGGGGTAACTGGCGATTGACCTTTTCGTCATTGGCTGTTCTCGCTTGCGTCTTCATCGCCCTCGTGTTCGTCACGCTGTACTGCTTCCTCCTGCAACCCCTTTATTGGCAGAGCATTCAGTATGGCTCCCCGCCCCTAGCTATTAGATCCGGAATGATTGCGATAGCTTTGACGCCATGGATTATCGTGACCAGTATGAAGGCCAATGTCATGACATACCTGATTGGCATTGGACCTGAGCGTCTGAACGTCTTCCACCGATGGGCTGGCTATCTTTGCCTTTTCCTCTCTCTCGTCCACACCATCCCGTTCTACGTCCAGCCGGTCTGGGACGACGGTGGCATGAAGGTATTCCAACGCCTTTTCCCTGGTGGCAGTGGAATTATTTACGGCACTGGGATTGCATGTCTTGTCCCTTTGGTCTGGCTCTGTGTCGCTTCGCTCCCATTCATTAGGAGAATGGCTTATGAAGTTTTTGTCATTCTTCACGTTCCAGTTTCTATGGTGTACATTGGATGTCTTTTCTGGCATACGAAGAACTTTCTGATGTCTTGGAGCTACCTGTACACTTCTCTTGCTATCTGGGCCTTCTGCTACTTTCTGAGGCTCTTCAAACTCAACTGGTTGAAGCCCTGGCGACTCTCATTTCTTGTGGGCGATGAAGCCGCCATCACCCTTATGGCAGAGAACGCCATCAAAATCACTATCCCCACTCAGATGCGATGGAAACCGGGCCAATATGTTTACCTACGCATGCCTGGCATCTCAGTCTTTGAGAACCACCCCTTTACCATTTCTTCGCTTTGCAGCGATGATTTTCCATCCGAGTATGGTGAGCAATATCGTGATTGCACTCTGGTATTCCGACCTTATGGTGGGTTTACCCGCAAAGTTCTGGAAACTGCCATCGAAAAGGGACCGTTCCATACCTATCGTGCATTCTTGGATGGTCCCTATGGCGGAATGCGAAGAGATCTTGCTGCTTTCGATACCTGTATTCTGATTGCAGGAGGCAGCGGAATCACCGCGCTCATGTCACAACTTCTGGATTTGATTAAACGAATGAGAGACGGCAAGGCAATTACCAAGAGGGTTGTTGTTGTCTGGGCCCTGAAACGACTTGAAGCTATGGATTGGTTCCGAGAGGAGCTTCGAATTTGCCGAGAGGCCGCTCCCCCAGAGAGTGTCACATGCAAATTCTTTGTAACCTCAGCTGTCAGACAACGACCAATGGATGGTATTATGGGCGGCCAAACGGCTCCCAATGGCCGAGCCTTGAGCCACCAATTCCATGATAAATTGGATGGTTTCGTGGCAGGCATCGCATCGAAACGAAATTCAGCCTTGATTCAGGCTGAGGCAATGGGTGATCCGGAACGTGAGCGCGAGTTGCGCGCCGAGGACGAAGACCGCATCACTGCTCTACCCCAGCAGAAATATCTACAACCTCACAACCTACCACCTGTTCCCCCAGGACCATTACCTGTTGGCAACATTTCAGCGACAGATGAATCGCTCAAGAAGTTGGAGGGCAATGACTACTATCCCGAGGATAAGAAGAAGCTGTCCTTGGAAGTTCCTCAGACCAAAGAGCGAGAGTTCCATTTCCGGCCCATGCAACCTGAGAACCCCCCTCACTTCAACTACGCACCACCCTCACCTCGAAGACCACCCCAAGATATCATCTCTGTCGAGGGCGAGACCCCGATTAGCCCTCCCGAACTTGCCCATCTGCGACATCCCGTCGACCCCGAAGGGGGTAGACCTCGACCAACCTCCACATTCGGCCCCCCATCGGGCTTCGATTTCGGCTTCCCTCAAACCCCTACGGAATTTCAAAAGAGTTTGATGCGCTTTGCTTTCCCTGTACCTCACCAGATCGATGGTGGGTGGAGTGTCGAGTATGGTCGGCCAGATCTTGGCTATATGCTTAAGGAATGGGCGACAGGTGGAGCTGATGGCCGTGGAATCTTGGGCAGGCGAACGGCCGTCTTTGTGTGCGGTCCTCCCGCCATGCGAGTTGGCGTTGCCAACACAGTGGCCAGACTGCAAGCGGAGATTTGGGGAGACGACGAACTGGAGGAGATTTTCCTGCATACCGAAAACTATGCCCTGTAGAACTGATGAAAAGAAGACCACAACAAGGTCGGAACGGCTTGTACTTGTATGGGACGACTGATGGATGATTGGAGCGAGAGATACCACTTATGAGCGATGTTCTTTTTTGTTGATTCCCTAGTATATATCTTGTCGGCCTATCTGCATATAATACCCTAGCTATGTGCTAGCATGGACGGGTGATGATGAAGAAAAGCCCGGGCCATACGACTGATTGTCTGATAAAATTTAATTTATTTATAGCGCATAATGACTCCTTTGCTATGAGTGGTTGCATTTATTTGCTTGTCTTTCTTTCTTTTGCGAGTTTAAAGTTGGTGGGCTTACTTTGGACCCTGGCTGTTACTCCACACGCAGTCTCAATGACCCAAAGGGTCTAGGGAGAAGACAGCAGAGCTATTATCAGACCAGTATCTTCTGACCAGGACCTTTGCGGCGCCAAGAATGAATACCCCTCCTCCAAGGTGGGGGCTTCGGTCTGTTGGTCAGACCGGCCAGCGGGAAGTCTTACAGAGCAGACTTAGGGCAGGCCAGAGAGGTTCCCCTCGTGATGGCGCGAGGACCCCACACTGTTAAAGAGCCGCATGCGTCTCAAACGGAATGTCGCGATGGTGCGATGATGATTGGCAAACACTAGAGGGCAGCCAGGGACCGTGGACCACCCGATGACGGGCGTGTGGGGGAGTTGAAGGCACCTTGATGGCCTCGGGACAGCTTGGATGCGCCTGCGCTTGCGCAGTGAAGTGCGACCACCAGAAATACTTGAATCCATGAAACCCCTCGCATTTCTTGCATTGGATTTCCCCTTTGTTCTCTCTGCATCTCCCGTTCTCTATCTGGTTGTCTCCAAGGGGTTATACTTGTCTCCTTCTCCCTGCTGCCTCAACTTGTTTTTCCATCAACGTCTGACTTACACGACTTGCAACCCGGCCTCCCATCCACCATCCCACTGCGACCCCGCCTCTGCCCGCTCAAAAAACCGCGAAAAGGTGAAAATGGCGACGTGCGATTGCCCCTGTCCCGAGCGGGACATGGAAAAAATTGCCAAGGCTTGGTCCATTGCCATGTCCTATTCTCAAGAGCGCCTAAAACGGGTGTATGACCTCAAGGGCGACCAGCTCGAGATAGCCGTCAACGAGGGCCGCGTTGTTCTTGAGACGGTCTGTCTCTTTATGCACGCATGCATCAAGCATGGGCAATTTCAGTATGTCCAAAGGTATTCCGCGTCTTTCTGAACGATTGGAGCTGACTGGTGACTGTCTAGATTACCCCTTGAGTTCTGGCGGGTCCTTCACTCGGAGTATGGCATCGTCGTCTACCCCTCTGCCTTCACAGAAGACATTCAGGTCCAAGGCTTGGGCACTGATGTCACATTTTCAGAAGCCTATTATGGACACATCAGTGAGTTTTTGACTTAGTATAATAACTTGAATAGCACAGGGCTAACAAATATGCTCCAGTGATGTTCCCAACTTGCTGCGGAGCCAAACATCCCCCTCGGTGTCCCTTTGAGTACATGCAGGAGCCCCCCCCTGCTTACGAGAAATGAATGGATTATGATAATGGTTATGAAGTAAGGGCATTGATGATTTTGGTTAAAGATTGGCTTGGGGATACTGGATCCCCACCAGGAGTATTCAAGGGCCATCGAGTGGCGGAGGGTGGGAATGGGAATGGGAATGGGAATGTCTAGATGAGTTAGGGCGGAGCGCATCGGCGGAGAGCGTTGATTACAGACCCGGGGCGTGGTATTGCTTTACAAAAATTTGTGTCGATTCATTGTATATACTTCATAGGTGCCACTGTTGGCTTTTAGCATTCTCAGCGCACTTAAAGAACCATTCAAGAAGTATTTCGCGCGTCTTCCCGTACTCCCTTGGCGCCGTCTCGGTTTGCTCTCCAGACACCTTCCTCGCCTTCAAACTCCTCACGCTTCCACACCTCGACTGTGGCCTTGACCTCTTCCAGGGCCTCCTCCCCCGCGCGCCAGGCCGCCTGTCGATGCGGGGCTGATACGGCGATCAGAATACTCTCCTCGCCAATAGGCACCGTGCCCAGACGGTGTATCATGGCTATTCCCTTAAGGTTGTGCTGGCTGCGTATACTCCTCGCGATGGTCATCATAGACCGCAATGCGAGGGGGTGGTAGGAGGTGTACAGCAATTCCTTGACAGGTTTGCCGTCAAAATTATCCCTCGTGGTTCCTGGGATTTATGTTAATGAGGAAACATGCTCGAGACATAGTCGACAAATATTGAAGTGAGATATGCACCAGCAAATAGGACGATGGCACCAGCTCCGGGATCCCGGACTCGATCCATGATGGCCTTCACGTCGAGATGATCGTGGGTAAGTGCGACATAGCAGCAGTCCTCGGCCGCCTCCATCTGCTCCGGCCTCCCCTCCGATTTCGCCGCCTCAGCCATGACTTGAAGGTGTGAGTGCAAATTTTACGAAGGATATGGAGGCACTTTATTTTATCTTGGCTTTTTTGGGTTCGGGATTTTTGATGATTTTGTTGTCACTACAGGGTGAAGTGGGGGAGGTAATGCTAGTTTATATATACGAAAGATCGCATCGGGATTGGCCACCATCGACAAAGGCGACTGAAGTAATACATGACACAACAACAGCACTACGAGGCATTTACCCGGAGTCTGCGATGTATTCTATTTGCCCCTCAACAATCTACTGATAATTAACATGTTTTTGGTATTTGGCGGGGGGTTCCTGAACACCAGCCGTCATTGTTAAGACGCTCAAATACTAAAATTCGAGAGAGCTGAAGAGAGTTTTACTGAGACTGAGAGAACATCAGCACACAGGAATAAACTCTATGCCTCTTTTTTATATCGACTGATTTAAGGGGTTGACTGCGTCGCCAAACTGTCTTGGCTGTGACAAGGTTCAGTCGAGTGGTGGTGACGCACGCGGTTGGCTGACTAAGCGATCGCAAGTTTGGCTGCCTCAGCCTGTTTTGACAGGCTACCCTGATTTGAACTCTACTGCTTGCTTCGTTGAGCACCTCACTTCTTTTGCCAGAGACGGCTCGGTACTCCTCCAAGACCACCAGGATATCGTGCAAGTTGACGCCGTTATGCGCGACGAATACCGCGCGCGATCTTCGGATCGCTCGAGAGACTCCGACCGCAGGACGAATCAGGACCAAAACTACTACGATCAGCAACAAGACGGCTACCGATCGCGGCAGGGTAAATGGCACACAGTCCGCGCCTTTTGAATATAATGAATACGCGAGAAGGGACCACCATGGATCTTTTGAGCTTGACGGCTAACTTCCCCACGGGACGGCGAGACTATTCTAGGTCTCCGCCCCAGCAAGCCTTTCCCGACGAACGTCGGGGGAGAGATTCTCGGTATCGGGACGACGAGATGCGCCACGAGAGGGACTACGACGGCCGGCATGGCCAATACGATGATGGATATTCGAAGAGGGGTGGTGTCCCGCGAGGCCCGAAATATCAAGATGAGCGCGACTATGGCAACATGTACGATGACGACTACCATGGCGACCGTGATTATGGTCGTGACTGGCACGGAGACGAAGGCCATGGGCGTTCGCACTCAAGATTCCGAGATAGCGATGACCGGCCGGTTCGATCTCGATCTGCCAGCCGTCACAACCGGAGTCGATCTTATAGTCCGATGAGGGATGCCGGGAGGCCTAGCGATACGGTCATCCTCGAGGGGCTGCCATTTAGCATATCGTCGAGTGAGGTTGGTACCCTGCCGATCTGAGCGCTTTATGACCGCCGATGGAGGCGCTTCTGGCTATCGAATCCAAGACTCGTTGTCCAGCAGCATCCCGTGCCCAACGTCAGCCTTGGGCTTCTTGGGACAAACTCCGATGCAGGGTCGTCCACCATGCTCAAGGGAACGACCTAATCTATTGGCTCTCAATGACTAATGAACGGAATCATAGCTGCGAGAAAGCCTCCTAAACAACTCCATTGCCGCTGAGTTTCCATCGATAGAGGTCCGCGTGTCCTCCTCAAAGGGTGAGACCTGTACCTGTGCTTCTTACAAAACCCAGACAACCTAACAGAATGTAGGACATCGTCGCGCCTTTGTACAATTCCAAGAGGTCGACCACGCCGTCGCCTTCATGAAAGAGCATTATCCAAAGCTGTACATTGAGTTGGCGCATTCCACTGATGACGTGCCAGAAGGGAAATTTGATGCATATATACATTACGCCCGGAGCCGGGACAGTCGCGAGGATATAGATCCTCGAGGCACTGGTGGTAGCAACTGGGTCTGCCCGACGGTAGGCTTTCTTTATCGCGCGTACAATGTTATTCTAACAATGATAGTGCGACTTTTCTAATTACTCGACGCGGACGAAATGCAAGGTCTGCGGCGGTCCCCAGGCTGGTGAGTGCATCCCCTTGCCATGATACCATCAATGCTAACCGATAGCCAAGCTCCCAACTGGCAACAGAGCTTGACAGGCGTCACAGATGCTGCTGATGTTCCATCTCAGATACTTGTGGTGTACCCTCTGGCACCGTTTGTCACTGAAGACATGTTCGCAAATGATATCAAAAGACTGGAACTTGAGAAGCCTGACACTACAAAAGACACTCAGAATGGAGCACCAAAACTCAAGTCGACAGCGCCCACTGGTGATACGTCAGGAATGGGAGCACGTCCTGGAGCATTGCACCGAGTATTTCTCATGCGTGACTCTCACACAGATGAGTCGTTCAAATATGGATTCGCTGAATTTTGGACACTGGAGGACGCTGCTGCCGCCGTGAGCAAATTTCAAAAGTCTCGTTCATTTACTGTTGCAGCTTGCCCAGTTACTGTGTCAACCATCCACATGGGTGTTTTTTTGCCAGAAGATCGAGAAGTTACCCCATCTATTGAGCGAATGTCTTTCCACCCACTGTTCAATCCCAACCTCAGGGTTCGCTATCGAGATACTCGTATCTACCCGAGCCAGCACTTGGTGACATCGGCTCCTCCTGGAGGCAACGACACCGCAAAGCAGGCCGACGACACTGGGGATAGAAAGTCAAAGAAGCGCAAGGCTGAGGGAACCTCTGGTGGTTCTTCGACTAAGAAGTTTGTGCCGATGGCTGGCCAAATGGCTATGTGGCAGAAGAAGAGAAGCGAGCTTCGAGGAGATGGCGAAGGACCCGACAACAACGAAACGAATGACCAAGATCGCGGGCCGGTGCGGATATCGCTGTCAGGCAACGGGTCTTCTGGGGACAAGCCTCAAGGTCCTATTAAGATCTCAATTGGCACAACAAAACTGGACACTCCTCATGACGCGAACGCCAAGAAATCCGCGACACCAGAACCCAGTACAGCGGATAAGAAAACGCAACGTCAGGCGGATTCAAGCGAGGACACTATTTCCTACGTCGACCGAGAGAGGCTAATGTGCTTAATCTGTATGCGAAAGTACAAGTCAGTGGAGGAAGTTGACATCCACGAAAAGTCCCGAAATCACAAAAACGCCACGGAAAACGAAGAGCAAGCAAAGGCAGCACTGCCTCGACTAGCTGCTCGTGACAAGAGACTCCAAAAGCAGGCACAAGAGAACCCAGATGACACGCCTGCAGCATCGCAGTATCGAGATCGAGCCAAGGAGAGACGTGCCGTATACAACCAACCCACCAAACCGACGCCTGGCCAACCTAATAAGCCCAAACAGGCCCCGAAGAAGGAAGAGGCGCCCCAGCCCGCCAAACCTGCTCAATCAAAAGGTGCTGGTATGTTGGCCAAGATGGGGTGGTCTATGGGATCTGGCCTTGGTGCAAATGGTGATGGACGTACCGAGGTTATAGAAACAAATGCATATCAGGAAGGTGTCGGCTTGGGGGCCGAAGGTGGAAACCTGGGAGATGCGGCACAGATGGCAGAGCGCAAGACAAAGAATAGTTACGCTGACTATTTGAATACGGTTCAGGATAAGGCAAGGGAACGATATAATCAGATGAACTAGATGGGCTGGGGTTGTGTATGGACGTGGAGGGTTGGCATGCTTGGGAGATCTATTCTGTACTTGTATGTTAGGGTTAAGTCGATCCTTGCGACTGGTGACAACGGCAATTTACACGTTGATTATATGTCCTATCCATGATCAAATGACGGGGATAGACATCTCATCAATTCGCTTGTGTGCGAAAACACCCAGGACATGGGAGACATGTAGACACGTTTTCTGGTGCATGAGAAACCACTTTGGGAATGTCTATTCAATGCTAAGATTTTGGCTTTCACCGCCATCTCAGAGCGCTGAGACTGGCTCCGAGGCTGAGCGAACCTTGACTCTAGTTGAAGAAGCGGTGGGATCTAGATGCGAGAAGGTTCTGGTGGCTTTCTAAACAAAGCAGACGCCAAGTTTAACCATAATTTTAGGACAAAGGATCCATTCCCCTCGCGCCAAGGAAAATAAAAAGCATGAACTAAAGGTTTAGGCTTTTAGGGCAATAAGAAAAGGAAACCGGCCGATTTTTTAGCCACGGTCCACCTCCAGCAGAGTTTACGAGTCAGGGCAAAAGTTGGATGGACCGTTCGAGAATGTAGCGATAGCAAGAATATTTCACGAGAGTAGGCAAAGGCCGTCAATTAGCATACCAATCAATGCTCATTTCATCCCAACCAAACTTGAGGAATTCATACAATGATTCCACGTACGAGGTAATTGTGGTGGAAGAAATGGTTCTTGAACATGGTTGTTTTTTTAAAGGGGTATCGTATATGCACATTCAATTACAGGACTCCTATTACCTGTATCCTCATTGCAGGGTACTTACAAAAGCAGGGCTACGCATGCGCCGAAAATCATTAAACCAGTCCTTCTAGTTCATACATCGTTACAGCAAGATCGCGGCGGCTCCAACAGCCATCATGAGCGAAGCTATTAGAGCGGGAGCTGCCGTCAGGTGAGGAGCAGCGCTGTCCTTGTCATCGCCTGAAGAGCCGTCAGAGGACGCTGTTACGTAGACTGTCGGGCGAGTGCCCGTTGCCGTTGACTTACTAGAGACACCAGTCACACTAGGCAAGTCTTTGTCACCGGCCTTGAGCTCGACAACGCGACTATTCTTAGTGCCCGTATTCGACTCGGCGATACCAATCTGCTCGTTGGTCAAGTCGTAGACGACGTAGGCGGAGCGCAAAAAGGTGTCCCCAAGCAGAGCAAAGCTGCTGTCGTCCACGCCGTAATCGGAGGCGGAACCGATACCGAACATGCAGGCACCCTTCCAGCCATCGAATATGCTGGCGAGGGTAGGGTCGTTCATAATCTGGTCCTGGACTTTGGCATAGCTATCGACGACCATCTCGCTCATGGGGACCTGGATTGTCTTGCCATCGAATGCAAAGTTGAAGCTGATCCCGTCGCCTTTGGAATCTGCGTAGGCGCAATCGATAAAGTTGACACTCACACCCGAGATGGTGCGAACGTCAAAGGCATCCCAGATATCCTTTACCTGCGATTCTGGGATGAGACAGATGGTGGATCCCGAATCAAGGATGGCTTTGGCGTTCAGCTTATCAAACTTAATGTCACTCTTGCCCTTGGGCATCGTGACGGAGAAGGAGTTCATCCCTACGGTGAAGGATGTGATGTTGTTGCTGTCGGTCTGAAAATCTGGCTGGAGGGGAAGGGTGCTCAAGTTACCAATGAACTTTTGCGTATCGATTCCGCCAAAGAGAATAGTCCCAGAGTTTTCGTTGAGATCATTAAGGTACAAGCTAAAAGCACGGGTGTCTATGTAGCCCTGCGAGACCATGTTGTCGAGAATAGTTGAGTACTTCGTATCGGCGGCGACGTTGGTGTCGAAACCTAGACCCATTATACCCGTGGGACGCACGGATTTGGTGGCCAGGCCGAGCTGCTGTTTCTTGATAGACTTGCCATCGATTGTCACGGTGTCCTTGAAGTAGTCGCCTTGGATGCGGCGGGTGTCAAGATATGTGATGTCGAAGCCCCCCTTGTCAAAGTCATCAAAGGTGCTGCTGTCATTTGGATTGACTTGAAAAGAGTCAGCTCAGCTCTCGTTTGCGCATATGCGGACACATATGTGCTTCTCCCAAGCCAAATTACACCAAGATAAAGGCAAAACTCACAAGTTGTCATGCAAAAGCCATCGTTTGCCTGAAGCGACTCGCTATTACACAGATCTGTGTCGACTGAGTTGACCCAAGTGTCGCTACTACCCGTGTCGAGAAGAAAGCTGATCTTTTGTCCTGGAGTACCAATTTCAAACTCGGCATAATATCCACCGCCGGTGATGTTGTTGAATGCATCAAGATTCAGGCTATCTCGCTTGCCAATGGTGAGCGAGTGGTCGAATTGGTGCTTGGAGAATGAGACGCTGACGGTGCCGGCCTGGGCGCAAATCGCAGTGAGCGAGAGGAGGGGGATGGAGGAGCGCATGGCGATTTCCTTGACCCAATGCCCTTTAGCCGTCGATCTATGAGCCGAATGTAGGAATATTGACAATAGGGACGGCTCGATCTGTCTCGCTACGCCCCGACGAAGCTGTCTCGGCTCGATGTATATGGAAGGTCCACAGCTGTTTCTGGGTGAGTGGCGCAAAAGGAACGAGCGCCAGGATGGAATCGCCTCTGAGAAGCCGACGGACAAGGAATAATAAAACAAGGAGAAAGACAAGATATACGCCCAAAAAAAAAAGGTGCCAACACAGGAAAGTCGTGGGTGAAACCGCGGGTGCGGAAATGCTGGGGGGTAGGGGTGGTGTATGTACAAGGTGCGCCGTTGTGGGCGTTGTCGATTATATTATAGTTTCGGAGCGGACATCATACAAACAGCGACAAACAGCCACAGGATAGTCGCTAACTCCAGACAGTTTAGACCTCTTGGGCGCTATATCCTTGCTCAGCCGGGCCTTTCTAGGCCCCAACCTAGCGCTTGCGCTGCCACTCCAGACCGTCAGCACTTGGAAGTAATGGCGAGTGGCTTGCTGCTGAGTTGCTTTGGCCAATGGCTCGCCCGCCACACCTGCAGGGGGAAAGCGCATTCCCGCCTTGCCGTCGTCTTGTCTGCAGATGTTTACATTAAACCTGTAGAGAGCGGGTAAATTTCTCCTTAGTCACTAGAAGAGCTGCCAGTAGAATCGCATCTCTGACAAAGGAGCTGCCCTTTCGCCCCTCCGGCGGCTAATCACTTGATGCTGACAAGTAGCAGCACTGACGAGAGCGACGACGCCCCGAAGAGGTGCATGCTTGGTGCCGACTCCCGGCAACTAAACTTCCGAGACGGCCTGCGTTTGGGCCAGCGGCCTTGCTGGGTACCCCAGGTGACACCACAGCCTCTTTCTCCCCGTCGCTGTGCATCAGGAACTGATGCATGATGCCGCTTGACCCGATAAAAAGCTGTGGGTTGGGGGTTGACCTATATCAGATGCCCAACTCATGCTGCTAACAACCTGTTCTTGGAGCGAGAATGAACCGACAGAAAAAAATATTGCCATCATCATCCTCAATTCTTCCTTCTCGCACTGCATATCTCGCTGTCGTAGAGATCGCAAATCTCCACCAAGGATGATGATGTGGCGCAAATATCACACTTCTACGGCACTAAGAAAGGCATTCCCGGCTTACGCACGGGTGGGGGAGCTGAGTCCAAGTCTCCCGGGAAGCGGAGTGAGCCTGAAAAAAACGACACTTCAGGGCTGACACGAGGGAAATCCAAGTTTATTGGGGAGCCCATCACCCCTGGCTCCATTTTCCTGTGGAGGGGTCAGTGCCATCGCCGTCCCAAACTGGAGAGATGGGCAAAACTGACATGACTTGTTGATTTCTAAGCCTTCCACCACCCGCCAAGTTTGCCTCTCAAGAACCCTGAGCCAATTGAAAAGCGCTTGCTGGCGTACGATAGAGAAAGAAAAAAAAAAGAAGAGTTCCACACCACAGAACGACGATCCCACCATGACTCCGAACCTCCTCCCCCATTTGCTGTTGTGGTCTCGGCCAACGTCATGACTTTTAACATTAGGCGGACATTGACTTTTTCAGGATGTGCAGCCTTCGCCCCGTGCCGGCGATCCGTCACACACGGCAATACGGGCTTCAGGAGCGCCAAGCAAGGCATATTGGTTTGCGATCTGTATTTCTGCATTAGATAGTGCATCAGTTTCCTGCGGGGTCCTGCAGCTTTCCGGCTTGGCCATCCTTCGTGGCTTGCCAGATCCAGTTCCACCCATCCCTTGACCGCAGCTCTTCATCCATCATGGTGCCATCAATCGGAAGTGTCAAAAAACCACAGATTGATCCAATCGAAAATAAAAGAGTTTGCACCTTGGGGCTACACAGCCACTGTGGGAGCGTTTTGCCATACCTCGCTTATTGAGGGCGTTCTAGGTCCCGCCTTGCCAACGCGTGACCCTAAGAGCTCGTAACCTTTTTTTTTCTTGGTAGCCATGATTATTTGGAATGCAAACTTCTGCCGTCAAATGACGTGCGCCTCTCCAAACATTGCCGTGAAAGACTTTTCACAAGAAATCAGGCAACATAAATAAAATAAGTAGCAGCATAGGCTTAATATCTAAATATTAGTCCTTATCTTTATTTCTTTGTCCATTCGTTATTTATTTTCCTTAGTAGTAACATAGACCTAATATCTAAATATTAGTCCTTATTTTTATTTCTTCGTCCATTCATTGTTTATTTTCCTTTTGCCAAGACCTAGATGCATGCCTAGTGACGGCATCACATTATTTACATATTTGAGTTTGACCTATTGCCTCTGTACCCGAGGCGTTACGCCAAAACACGGCAAATCGTAACCTTACCCGGCTCATGGAACTCGCTCCGACGCGCAACTTTCTGTGACGGGGCCATCTTTTGGGCAAAGAATAAGTAAAGAACCAAGGGCAACTGCGACCGATTAATAATCCTGCCTGCATGACAGTGTTGTGAAACCAATGGTATCCCACGGCTCTTGGTCAGTAAAAGCTCATGCCATTCCTACCTGATTGATCCGCAAGCCCCATGGTCTGTGGAATATTGGGTCTTTGTCACACGTTGAGATTCAATTTATGCGGCCAAGGAAACGTGTATCTTCAAATGAAATTGAATAATGTCTCATGTGAGATTGTTGCTATTTTTGTCCTGGTCGTCTCGGATACTAACACTGCGTCACAATCTGTCCTCACGTCTGCACACGATCTCTTTTGGTCGTTTCTTAAAGCCGGCTCGTTGCGTCACCCAGTGAAGTAGAGTGAAAATACGTCGAATACGTCAAGTCGTAAATGTTTACCTAGGTATCGCTGACCAATTAAGCCAAAATTCAAACCCGAGCCCAGATACAAGACCTGCCATAACGCAAAACTCCATCTCCTCTCAAGCATCAATCATGTGAAACGCCAAACAAGGGTTTGCCATACGTCCCGGTCGAATCAAATCAAGACAACTTCTTCTGCATCAAATCCGCCAGTTCGTCAAGTAGCTCCACTGTCTCAGAGGGACTGGCGATCCAAGCTGTAGTTCCCACACTACGTGCCTTGAAATCATTGGATCCAGCGCTCAGGAACTGGTCACCCACGTGCAATGTATTCTCTCCGCGGATGGCCCCGTTTCCGCCCTTTCTACCAAACCATTGTTGGCAAACCGTCACACCCCAACTCTTGTCGCCAATGTCAACAAACACATCGCGACCGCCATTGAACGCGCAGAATGGGACACGGCGGGAAGTTGCGGCTCCAGTAGACGACAGTGGTCGTGTTGAAGGGTGTTCAGTTGTAGAGCCGAGCGCGCTCAGTTCAAGGATGCGCTGGACAACCAAGACAGTCTCCTCGAGGCTCTCACGGGCGATGCGCACCTCAGCCGTTTTGGGTATAATTCCAACAGCACGGTCCTTGCGGACGATAATGGCAGGAAGGTTCATTGTCTTCACACAGTCACGGAGAGCAGATTCAGCTACATCCAACAGGTTCGTAATGTCCGCCTCAGACCACGACGCCATCTCTGGCGTTAACCATTCGTTGCGTGGTACGGGGGCCAATCGGTACGGCGAGGAGGGGCTGAATTCGAAAAGGTAGTTTGCTTCTCCTCCCATAATGACAATGTTTTGCTTTTGGATTGGGTCCAAGTCTTCCGCTGTGGCGATCGCATCCAGGAGGCCGTGAAGGCGATCATAGTAGCGGTCGGCTGTGGTGTAGCCAGCGGCGGTAACAATACCAATCTTAATGTTCTTGCGGAGGAGGTCTATAAAGTTCATAAGCGTTTGTTTTCCCAGTTTTTCAGGTATCATACCGAGCAGTCTGGGAATGACGGGGCTTTCCGGAAGCAGGCTTTCACCGTCGTCGTAAAGTGTCACATCACCATCAAAGGTAGCTAATTGCAGTACCCCATTGGTGACCGCCATTGTCTGAGCAGAATTAAGAATTTGTCGAACGTCGTTAAATGATGGCGCGACAAATCTCCTAGATGAGATGTATCGTTTCCTATCTTGGTATTTGAAAGCAGCTTCCAGGGGTAATCTGGTAAAGAACGGGCCAGCCGTGGGCACAAGCATCCCTAGCTTCGAAGGCATCATGTTGTCATCACATTGGCGGGCGACTGGATAGGGGTTAGTTGTGCTATTTCGTTGGGAAAGAGCTGAGCAGAAACGCACTGTGGTCATCAATCATAAGTTCGACATCACGCATAATCTCGGCATAGCGGCGGTGAGCCTCTGTGGCCATCTGAGTGACACTTGGCCCATCGCCAAAGACGCCGGTGGGTTGAGAGTAAAGAACAAATGGTACAGCCAGGAGGCCCTTGACCCATTCTGTGAATGATGATCAGTGGACGAACGCTTGTGGGGGAAGCGGCTGTGAGGTTGTGGGTGCAGTTGATCAGGGTGGGGTAGATGGGTCAAAAGACCAACGTGTGGGAAATGCATGATGTGACGTTTGGGGGCCGGGAATGTGTGCAAAAGTGAGCATACCGATGAACTGGTCCCGACGGTGCGTCTTGAGGGCATCTAAGGTTCATTGTAAGCTTGAATCTCCACGTCGGTGTCTGGATATTGGGGTGCTCCTGAGCTTACACTCAACGCGATAGCGAGTAGTCATGATGGGCGTTTGGTAGAACGAGTTCGAGATAGTACTGTGTCCAGTTGGATATTCTGTCGATAGCTGCCCCGAGCGCTTCAGATGAGAGAAATGGTATGAGAGAAAGATCGGTCACGGTAGGAGAGTGAAAGGAGTAAGTGTAGGTTGAGTCAAAGATGTAGTCATCCGAGATCAGGGAGGGGCCGGTTGAGGCCAAACGACATCACGGGAGCCGCCGTAGAGCGGGGAACCCCGATGGAACTGGAATTGGCCCAAGGCGGCCGGGATGCGCCTGTTGATTGGCCCAAGCTCTCACTGTACCCCTGGCTATCCTGGGATCCCGCCCTGCATTTGGTGGATAACGAACGTCGTCATAGGCGGTGACGACTTATCCACTGTGCAGCTCTGTTTGGCAAGTTGTCTGCTGTTCAATGACTTACACCCGAGTCGGGCAGCCATGAACGTATGAATCTACGGCGAAAGTGAGGCGTAACCTCTGTCAGGTTGAGGTTTGCCTGCTCAATGTGTCAACCAGACCCCTGCCAGACTCTGAATTTGGATAAACAAGCCTAGAAATGGACATGCTGCATGCATGATAACGGCGCCAGCATGTACACACCATGTGGGAGTGAATGAGCATTGACAACCTTGATCGTTCTGGGCTCACAGCCGACTTTCAAGAACTGCTGGAAATCCATGTATGTTGCCACTGGACCACCGTCGATTGGGTGCTAGTGTCTGTGGCTTCCGATTCCGCACAAGCTCCAGACCGCAATTTGAAAGAACAGGTGTTCTTGGCAGCTGCAAGATAGTGCAGCTTGATCTGGGACCTGGACGTACCAGCCCATGCCTTATTTGGGGATTGCTGGTTTTACATGGCGCGGGCACGTGGTATCTTAATTCCACCGAGGCCTGCTGTATTGGAGGCGCAACGCGGCCTCCTGCGGCAGAATGCCGTCCGTCTATACTACCCGCCTTTTCCAGTAACCCGATGCCTCAGTATGTAGAGCAATGGGCGTTGTCTGCATCAAACTTGACACAACACAGGTCATGGCGCTGTGACCAATTGACTGCTGTCTCAGATGTCCTGGTCCATGGGTGCCGCACGGGGCCGCCAGGGGGTGCTTGTGGATGAGTTGGATAAAGAATAGTGGTGCGTTTCGATTAATGAAGGTGTCAGTGCTTGCCCCGGGATTCAAACATTATGCAGATTTGCTTCTGATGCGTTGTCTTGCATGTGCATGTACTGCTGGCAAACTTGGGGCTGCCGTATCCCGCCAAGGGAAAACATTCCGCCGGGCCCGAGCCCACTTTCTGACGCGACACTGCGACGGAGAGCTAGCTGGTGCTTGACAGCGAAGCCCAACCCACCTTGGCTTTGTTGCTCTCAGTCCCGATCGTCCGACCTACTCCGTTGTGTTCGAGATATGACAGGGCTCTGAGCCGTCATCCAACTGCGATTCCCCTACGAGCGCTTCCCTTTAACAACAAAATCCCCAGATACGCCGACGGCGCTACGAGTTTGGTCTGGTGGGCAACGAGAGAATCGGCTGGTGTGGTGCCAAACCGCAAGGCATCGCAACAATGGGCTCCATACTCACATCCAGACAGGCGGATGAGCTGTGCGTACAAATATTCGCTCCTGGTGAGGTTTTGGTGCGCTTATGAGCCAAGTTAACATGTTGCCCGCAGTCACAAGTCCATCATCGCATACCTCTCCGCCCATAACCTCCCAAATGCCGCCGCGGCACTTCGCTCAGAGATCAACCTCGGCGAGGACGCATTCGATGCCGCCACTGCAAAGAAGTACGAAACCCTATTAGAGAAGAAATGGACCAGCATTGTACGGCTGCAGAAGAAGGCACGTTTTTACCCTCGCGCGACACCTCGATTCCCTCCTTAGACCTTTGCCCCGCTCTCCCACACCGACATCTAATAAACCCCACAGATCATGGATCTAGAGAGCCGAAACGAGGCCTTGCAGAGCGAAGTTGACAATGCGACCCCTGGTTCCCTCTCGAAACGAAACGATCCCGAATCCTGGCTGCCAAAATCCCCTCCTAGGCATACGCTCGAATCGCACCGAGAAGCCATCAATTGCGTCGCCTTCCATCCAATCTTCTCCTCAATCGCATCTGGTTCCGACGACTACACCATCAAGATTTGGGATTGGGAATTGGGAGAGCTGGAAAAGACTATCAAGGGCCACACCAGGGCGGTGCTGGATGTCGACTACGGTGGCCCTCGAGGCGGCTACTTGCTAGCATCCTGCAGTTCTGACCTGACCATCAAGCTTTGGGATCCGGCTGACGACTACAAGAACATCCGAACCCTGCCCGGCCATGACCACAGCGTCAGCGCCATCCGCTTTATTCCATCAGGTGCAGCAGGTGCACCGTCCTCTGGCACCCTGCTGGCGAGCGCGAGTCGTGACAGGACGTTGAGGATATGGGATGTCACCACCGGGTATTGTGTGAGGACTATCAGCGGCCATGCGGATTGGGTGCGTGATGTCTGCCCTTCTCCAGATGGCCGCTTCCTTGTCTCGACCGGCGATGATATGACTGTTCGACTGTGGGACATTTCAGTGTCCGAACCCGAAGCCAAGCTTATCATGTTTGGCCACGAGCACGTCAACACGTGCTGCACACTCGCCCCCCCGTCCACCTACAAATACCTGGCGCCCTTGGCTGGGCTAAAGAAGCCCCCGCCAGCAAGTAGCACGGCGGAATTCATGGCCTCTGGATCTCGAGATAAGACGATTAAAATTTGGGACGCCCGCGGAAATTGTCTCCTCACCCTGGCCGGGCACGACAACTGGGTGCGGGGCATCCTTTTCCACCCCAGCGGCAAATACTTGATTTCTGCATCAGACGACAAGACGTTAAGGTGCTGGGACCTTAGCCAAGACGGCAAATGCGTCAGGGTCATCGACAACGTACACAGCCGGTTCGTCACCTGTCTGAGATGGGCTCCAGGGATTGTCAAAGATAGCGGGCCTATTGACACAGAGAATGGCGAGGTCGGGACTCCATCGAAACGGAACGGTGCCGAGAAGGCTGCGCCTGAGGTCCAGATCCGCTGCATCATCGCCACGGGATGCGTGGACCAAAAGCTGAGAATCTTTGCAAACTGAGGTTGAAACGTCTTTCGAAGCAAAACATACGCATCCGACAACGCAGCATGTGCATTTGCGCGTTTGTAAGACAGGATGACAGAATGAGGAGGAGCATGAGGAGCGTTTTTGGCATATGCCGACTCTCTCGTCCAGCGAAACGCAATATGGCAATTCGGAGAGATGCCATCACACCTGTTACTAGACGAGAAGATGTCGGAACCTGGAAAGACGATGCTGGCTTGAGGCTGCATCCCGGTACACAAAACTAGCGTCGGCAACGAGGCGCCCCCGGAGCTGTGCTCCCTCTCAACTCAGGGGCGGAGGATTTACTGCCTTTAGCGTTGCGATAGAACTTGGGAGACGATGACGATTATACTGTTGAATTTATACCAGAGTGCAGGGCATTGAATAGAACGAGTCCATGTCATTCATGTGTGGGAACTGCTGTGAAGATGACAAGTTGATGTGAGGGGCTGCACGGCACAGGCGCGCAAGCGAGTGCAAAGAAAAACAAAAAAAAAAAAAGCATAATCTGAACATAACTTGAAATAATTCGCATTGAAACAGATAAGCAGCTTGTCTGGATACGGCCTCGATTTCTCGCTATTCCGCAAGCGAACCATGGCAATGCTAGTAAAATACGGTTACAGGTCATTAGCCTGGAATCAATTCGCAGTGCCTCACCTAAGATTAATTAATATGGGTATTATTTGTTTTTACATACTTGCCTAGAAAAGGCCATTCAAATACTTGTTATAGGATCCGTTTTTTATAAAAATCTATATGCTTGCTTTATGTTATGTGATTAGTTCAGTAGTAGTTCAATAGTTATGAAGCTTTCTTAGCAGTTAGACCTGACCACCACATTCAAGCATTCCATGTACAATTGAGTGAGAAAAGACCAGAATTTGCACTCGCTGCTTGGCAATGAAGTTATAGGTAGATAGCATTAAATTGATTATAGTACGTGTGTCGACTGGTGCCACCATTTGCCAGCCAATGCTATGCGGATGTTGTTCAGCCTTGTTTTTGATTCGTCACGGCTCTTCATTAATATTTTTCAGCCGCCTCCAAGGCTCGTTTGACAATGTCATCAAGGTATTGCTCATCCTCAATCCCGACGCTGATACGAACCAGATGCTCAACTACTCCATATTGAGCTGCCCATTCCAGCTCCGATGCATGCGCGAGCAATGTGTAGGCACAGCACAAGGTAAAGTTGGTCCCGAGGCTGGGCCCCTTTGCCACGTTCAAGACGTCATGAAATGCGATGGCCGCCTCCGGCTTGTTGAACCGAACAGAAAGCAGGTAACCATATCCTCGTCCGGGCCGCTTGTACCGATCATAAATCCCTTGAGTAGGGTTCCCCTTTGGGTAGAAGACGCGGGAAACTGAAGGATGCTGTCGAAGGACATCGGCGACTCGCTCAGCATTTCGGCTTGCCGCCATGACGCGCTGGTCAAAGTCGGAGCTGTTCTTCTCCATCACTATAACATCCTCGGGGAAATATATATCTGGCTGCTGCTTGGCCAGGATCTGCCGCATCGACTCATACTTTTCCGACTGCGGGTTGAGTGTCACGCTTCCACCCATCACGTTGCACCCTCCGCTGAACATCTTGGTCAAGCTCGTGCAGATCACGTCGCAGGATGAGAGGAGGTCGACATTGGCGGACGTCGCGACAGTGTCGTCAACGACGAGCACAAATTCATACTTTTTAGACAACATGTACAATCTGTCAAGGTCGACAGACCCAAGAAGAGGGTTGCCAGGGAATTCTGTGTAAAGCGCATCGATCTGCAAGCCTGCTTCCAAGTCGGCTTCCAGCTGTTCGAGGTCGGAGGGTGTGGCGTGGCCGTAGAGTTTGCAGTCGAGCCCATGGACCGTTCCAAGGACTTTGAAGGTGTCAACATACAAAAATCTAGAAGTCAAGTTGTAAGTAACTTAAACGGTTCATAATAGCATAGCTACGCTCCTACTACATAACTCACCCGAACACTGCAACTCGACAGATCTTGCCGTCGCCGCCACCACGTAGTTCTTTCAGAGCTGTTGCAGAATGGCTAATGGCCAACATTCCAGCGGGATACAGAAACACTGCGTCGGCTTCCACTCGACTCGTTTTCGTGGACAGCAGATTGCATATTCGCCGTTGGATAGTAAGCGCCGCATTCTTAGCCTCATGGACAGGGAGGCTTTTCGAAATCCTACCCATTTTTCCATGTTCACACAAGAAGAGCGCATTTTCCACCCAAAAGTACGCGCAGCGGGTGGTGATACCAAACCCTGTATGTTGCCAAAACGCTTTGGCTTCTTTAGCCAGTTTCTTCGGGTACACTATGGCGTATATGTTTTCATGGGGTGTGTCCGAGTTAGTCTTGCATGTATTCCCCACGACTTGCAAATTTCCAGAAAAATGGACTCGAAGAAGAGCAATTTTCTCTCCACCCCGGATCTTCAAGTATTTTTGACACGAGATGGCATGATTCTTGTCCGCGGTGAGGAGTGCGAGCGGGTCTGGGGCAAACGTATCCGAAGGCAGTTTTGATGAGGCCCATCGCAATAGTCTCCGTGAAAGATCTTCCACGATGAGAGGAACCAAGAATCTTGGGTATCCCGTCTTCAGTTTGGACACCAGCGTTGGGTCACGGTTGGCCCAGCCCACCGTATCACTCCATTTGGGCAGATATACGCTCACGGCCTTGGTTGAGGCCGTGTTAGTTTAGGACAACGGCCGCTACGCCATGAACACTTACATGTTTGTCTCCAAACGGCAGAGGGCTACCCACTTGTAGTGGAATCGAATGGTCCAAACCAGTCAATGGGTTCCAATCAGGGCGGGAACAGCCTATATGAGGCATTACAGTCGCGTCTACCGACGTCATGGTGGAAACGAATGAAGAGACTGAATTGGAACAACTGAACTGAGGCTGAAGACGCACCAGACACCAAGGATGGGGGGACAGCAAGGGGGACAATGATATACAATGTCAAGCAAGTGGTGGCGTCACACAAACGCCGCTCTCCATCAGCTCTCGACAAAACCCTGATCGACGTGACCGGTCACTTTGCGAATCTCCATCCTCCCGGGTACCGGGAAATGGTGCCTAAGATGGCCCATCTCGCCAACGTGTCGTCAGCCAGCCACAGGAGAATGACGATCAAGATGTCTCTCGTCGAGACGGCGTGGTACGGCAGACGCCGCGCTGACCTAGTGTTCCCACCAGCAGCCAGGCTAGGCCCCAACGCGGCACAGGAAAGGTCCAAGCAGAGCCTTGGTTGGGTCAGTCTAATGCGCCTCGCCATGCTCGTCCCGGGCACCCAAGCGGTGAACTGTCTGCCAGCATTCAATGGTTGAAGGGGGCTTGGCTAGAACGTTTCTCAAAACGCCTAAAGCGAAATATTCAGCTGTCGGCTCGGCAATCACTACCGAGTCCCACCAGCTCGGTGATCCTACATTTCACGAATCTACAGCCTCAATACCTGGCAATTTCCCTGCAGTAAGGAATTGCGGTCCTTCATCTCTTCGTTTATGCAACAAACGGCACCATCATTGCTGTTCAGAGAACCGGTCAAACTATTCCAGACCCAGCACGGCCACAAAATGACGTCCATTTGACTTCCTTAGCTTGGGATAAAATTAGTGAGTGACTAGGCCATATTTGGAGTATTACGATTCTCAGCGTGTACAATATTCCAATCCCGCTTCTTCTCGCCTGCAGCTTAGATCCAATTAGCAGTATAACGGAAATCATCCTCCATCATTCAACCTATCGCCAATTAGTTTTTTTCATCATCAATACGACCATTCTAGAAGGATTACAGTAGTTTCATATCTGAGACACCAGCACTTCAGCTTACTACCTCATCTCGATAAAGAAAAAGCAAAAAAAAGAAGAAGAAAAAGAATAGGAAAGAAAGGGGGCGGGCCTCGTTTTCATGTCTCTCTTTCGCCTTTGTCTCAGCTGCGCAATCAGGCATTTAATCTCACGCAGGCAGTGAGATTTTCGCTAATTTGTAGGTAGAATTTGTATCTTGCAAGTACTCAAACATTTTTTGACTTTCTTAAGGCATTATTGACAGACGCGACGCCGCTTCAACACTTGTTCGGCATGTCGCCAATATTGGAGAGCGAGCTAGCTATCAGACCATTTGGTAAACATGTGCACATCGGCGAGTTCATGATACTCTGGTCAATATGATGTCGAAGGAAATTTTCTTGTCAAAAATCCCACTTTGTATCTCTTCTCGCTATATCTAAACACACCAACTTTTTGCAATCCGACCCAGAACCCGAAACCTCATCACCATGTACGAGCCCCAACTTTCCAATGTCGAAACCAAGCTCCCTTCCTCGTAGCAAAGTTCTTGATGGCAGGCTTGTAGATGCGTCCTCCAATAGTCTTGCCACCGTGAGTGACGCGAATTCTAGTTGAGACTACCGTATCATCAAGGGCTCGAGGCATTCCGTCAGAGCAAGGCGGCATCTAGCCAAGCACGTCGCCATCTTTGATGTCGTAATAAACCCGGTACGCCACAACTTCAGCAACTATCCGTCCAAGCGAAGTATTTGTCTTCATGGTTTGCTCGATCATGACTCTGATGGCTGCGAAAACTTCACTATCATCACTGTTACCGGAGCTATTCGTCATCGTTTCAGTATGCACTTTGCCGCACGATGTAGAGACAGGATGCCGTCCCAGTTTTCAATCTGGAGTTTTGGACTTCTTATCTTAATAATTAAGCAAAGCTTCCAGGAGCGGTAGGTGACGGAAGCAAAATAGCAACCCGCTTGCGGCGGCGTGATGGCCTTTTCTAGAGCTGGATGGAAATTCGCCAAAGGGAATAAAGGGCAAAGAATAGAAGGAAGAACAGAATGATTAAGAAAATTAACAGGACAGTTAATGGATAGAGAAATAACGGGGGATGGCGTCTTTGTCCATATCTTCCAGCTGTTAGTCAGTATGAAGGTTTTATGTGAAAATGGGATGCAACTTACGTCAGAGTGTCCGATTCCATTTTAGTTTATGAGTTCGATAGTTTTTGCGAAGATATTGTGAAAAGAAATATTGGTGATTTTGCTCTGGGGAATCGAAAGAGGTATGGCGGATAGGCGAAGCACGTTTGATCTTGGCACAAACATCCAGCAATCACGCATCCTATCGTTTCCATCCGAACAAAGTGACCAAATGCACAGAACCGCAAACTACAATAAGCCCACAATTTTCGAACAGAAAACGAGCTAAGTAGAAGTCGTAAGCCGCACATAGGATCATGTAGCGACTCTAGGCCGCCAGCACCCAGAATGATCAATTTTATGAGGCCTCACTGCTTGCATATGCGAAAAAGTCTTCGGGAAACCTTATGAAGAAGATTGTAATGCCGAGACGCATGACACCTACCGAGGGTGATGAATTGCGGGGATAATTCTTTTTCGTGGCCCAGGATATGTAACGAGGTTGCATCTTCTTCGGGGGAGGGAGGGCATGGCCTATAGAAATGCTTAACGCCACATTGGTCGTTCTCGCTTCGTTATTTCGTAGCAGAGTATCAACTTTCAGGTTGCACTCGGTCAATTTTGATGCCTATGCTGACAAGTTTGGCCCAGCAGTCGAATCGACATCAGGTCTCAGCAGCAGACCAGGGCCATACGATGGCAGTAAACTCGCCAGGGTAAATCAAGTCTCTTATGCGCTTTGTAGCTCTCGTAGATTCGAACTATCGAGCCATGAATATATGCAAAGCGGAAGTCGGAGCATTTGTAATGCTCATCCAGCCGGTAGCAATCTTACACTCGTCTCAATATGCTTAGCAAATTGGGATCTCAATACGCCTGCCAGCAATCAATTTTATCTTTCTTTCAAGATCCACAAAACTTTCTACAAGTTAAGAGCAAGCGTGGTAGCCAAAATTGACGTCAGAGTATCACGTGCCCAGGGAGGTGACAGCATTTAAATCATGAATCCCTCGGGTCCGTGAGGGCAATCCTGGTAAAAGCAGGTCATCATTTATTTACCAGATAGTTTTCTCTTGGATTTTGAAGAATATGTGTATTCTTCATTCATCCAACGTAACTAGCCTGTTCCCGTGATCTTAACACATTTGACATATCAAGTGACAGGTTAACGAGACGGCCAATCAGGAGTGAAGAGAGGTGAAGTCAAGCAATAGACAATAGAGGCAAAATTAGGGAGCCTGGTGTCACTGTTAATCGTCGATCTCTCCAAATCCCCTCCTTCCAGTTTCTTTTTATAGGCGACCCACTGGGTCCCCGGTAGCCCACTCCTATTAACCCGATCTCTTACGAGGCCCCGTTAGCGCTCCTGCTAGTGATTTTGTACTTCTTGGTGTATAGAGTGTGCATTTCTGAGATCCCACGAAAGTCAAGGGGACTAAATGGTCACTGGACAACATTCCGAAGTAGCAAAATGAAAAGGGTTTTAAGTGAAAATGACGTCGGATTATACGATAGCGTCGATATACATATGAAAATATCTTACTCAAATCATTCAAGTTCTTACCATAGGAAATCGTGGTTTTCTCCATGCATTAAATATTCTTTTACTTGCCAAGGTACATAGGTGGAAACTGATGTCACTAGAGTGTGTCAATTGGCTGGATAATTACACTGTGTGAGAAGGAACACTATTGTGGATACAAAAGCATTTTAGCCGCAGAAAAATATTAAACTAGGCTTAGCTTACCTACATGGTGTCGTAAGATAGTCTCAATCAACAACGTCAAGTCGAGAGGAGGCAGGGTATGACAGCCAACGTGTGTTCACCCATCACTTCTTAAGCCAACACTGTAAAATTCTACTTAATTATAAACTTACCGATCTACTAGACTCGATCCTAGCCTGGTCCTTTTAATCTAGTCTAGTTTAGTAGGCCCGATTAGAGTTCGCGGAAGTGCTAATCAAACGGCGACGCACACACATACAGGGATTCACTCTCAATTGATGCAAAGTTTAGTCTCATGGTGAAGGAGTTGCAATTCAATATGCTACATAGTTTGTATGTATTTTATGCAAGACCATCCAATCACCCCCGCGTAAATTTCAATTCCAAGTCATTATTTTCATATTTTTTACCTGCGAACAGGGTACTTCTTGAGAAGGACGGCAAGGCCCAGGTAGGACACCACACCGGTGAAGCAAAGACCGCTGATAACGCCAAAGCCCATGAGATACTTGGGCTGGTCATTGCTGGGGAAGAGGTAGGCACCGTAGATCTGGGCAAGGTTACCCATGGCGTTGACAAAAGCCAGGAGAATTCCTCGGACTTCGGCAGGCGTCTCAGCGAAGGTAGAAGAAGTGTAAGACAGAGCGAGACCGTTGGAAGCCCAGAGACCAGAAGCCATGATAACGAGAAGAGCATATCGGGCCTTGAAGTTGTAGACGACACAGGTGATGATGGCGCAGAGCATAGCAACGGTCATCCAGGCACCAAGGACGTAACCACGCTTTGTAGGGTGACGATCCATGAAAACACCGGTGATGGCGGTGCAGACAAAGGCAACGGCGTAGATGGGGATTGTCATGTATTGGGCCATGTGCGAGGTGTAGCCGAGACCAGCGACGAGGGTGGGGTAGAAGTAGGAGAGGGTGGAAGAACCGACGATGGCCTGTTTACACCATAACGTTAGACGATTATTGACAATGAACAGCTCGAGAAAACGTTGCTTACCATGTAACCAACGACGAAGAACCAGGCTCGCCAGTTGGAAAGAGCAACCTTGAGAGCTCCAATGTGGCCAAGCTTGGGCTCATCCTCAGAGTGATGGACGAGAGCCTCGCTGCGCATGCGAAGAGCGCACAGCTTGCGCTGAGCCTCAGTCAGGCGCCTCTCGTTCTCAGGGAAATCGGGAAGGATGAAGGCGGCAATGAGAGACCAGCCGGCTGTGGCAGCACCCTCGACAATGAACAGCCATCGCCAACCCTCAATGCCATGAGCACCGTCGAGGCCCTCAGTGATGGCACCAGCAAGGAGACCACCGAAGGCACCGGAAAGAATAGCGGCGGAGATGTAGACGGCGAATCGCTTCGACTGCTCGGATTTCTTGTACCACGAAGAGAGGAGGAGAAGGACACCGGGGGCGAAACCAGCCTCGAGGATACCGACGACAACTCGGAAACCGATAAGGCCGTGGTAGCTAGGAACAAAGCCCATGCCAACAGTCACGCAACCCCAGACGAACATGATGGCTGCAAGGAAGATGCTGGGACGACCAGTCTTGGCCAGAATCATGCTATTGTCGTGTCAGCAACTAGATTTGCCGGATTTTTCAACTCGATGTAGTTCTTACTTGGAAGGGACTTCGCAAAGCACATAACCGATGAAGAAGACGACCAGTGTGATGGAGTACTTGTTGGAATCCATACCGAGATCATCAATCATGCCGGCAATCTTGGCATTTCCGATGCTGTGAGTGAGTGGGTGGTTAGTTGGTTTGAAAAATTTCAAGTATAATCGTACTATACTCACTTGGTGCGGTCCATGTAAGACAGAAGATACATGAGCCACATGGTGGGAAGCAGCATCAAGTCGATCTTGCGAACGAGGGCCTTTTCCTCGTCTGAGCCAGGAACATAGTCCTCGAGGCCAGGAACACCGGCAATCATGCCCTTCTGGTTCTCGGCATCCGAGAGACGCTCCTCTCGGTGCTCCGACATGTTGTCCTTGTCAGCCATTGTGAGTTGCAATTGACGCGTACAGAGGCTGTGTGGCTATCCAGATGGTGAGGTTGATGATTCTGGGCCAGGAGTGATTGAATGCAACAAGGAATACAGAGTTTTCTCCTTTTCCCCAAAAGAAGATCCCACGGGGTATACTTATAGTAGTCTGGGGCAGGGGGGAGCACGGGCAACTCTTGACAGGCTGGTGCCAGAGTACGGGGAATGGGGAGGCTTGCTGGGGAGTTTCCGGGGGAGGACAACGGCTGCCGAGCCTAGATGAGCCAGATGATCTTGGGGAAACCGGACGATGACGCTCAGCTGAGCCGGAAGAGGCGAGGGCGAGCAGAACGGGCCAGACAAGGGACACACGGACTTGGTCGAACCAAGCTCGCTCATGCAGGGTAGCGCGACTCAGGCCCCCCGGGAAAGCCTCCCCACAAATGACTCCAATTCTCGATTCCTGGGGTATGGATGGGAGAATGTGGGTACTAAGGACTGGATCCAAACAAGCCATGGCGCATCCACACGGCGGCCCCTTGGAGGTGGTGGCCCGGGAACTGCACGGGGCGGCTCCAGACCATGTGCCGCGAGACGGGGCGCTGGTACGAGTATGTGTGTGTGTGTGGTGGGATCCGGGAATATGGGTAAATTGTGTTTCGTAAATCTGGTTTACCAGAAACGCCCTCAGCCGCGAGCCGCGGTCTTGTGTGTGTGGGAGGCATGTGTGTGCGTGCGCGTGTGTGTGCGTGCATGGTGTGTGCGTGCCCCGAGACGGGGCTCCCTTTCTTCTCTCCCTTCATTCCTTCCCCTCCCCAACTTCTCTGGTGCCCCGACTCCGCACCCGCACCCTCACCCGCTCGCCGCCATGACTCGGGTGGATGTAACATGGAGCGTGACCGTAACGGATGGAGTCGCTCTGCTGCACACACCCACCCACTTAACCATGAAGCGGCGAAGTGCGCGGCAAAGTGGAAAGCGCGCTGTTTATCATGGGTCCTCCGGCAATCGTCAAAGGTAGCTTGCCGACTGCCTCGAGGAGTTATAAACGTTGACCTTTGTGCTACTGTTGTGCAGCCTTTCTTCCCACTCATCCTCTTCTCTCATCACTTCCTCTAACAGTTTTCTACTTCGTTGAAGCACGCAATAGCTCTCAACAGTTCCTCCATACCAATTCCCCTTTCACTTTACTTCATTTTAAAACTCCATCAAGATGGCTACCAACGGTGATGCTAGCAGCCAGCCTGCTGACAACTACCCCTCCACCCTTCCCCAGGCCGGCCACAACTGGCAAATTACCCTGAACGGCAAGGTCATTACCAGTACGTATTCACTCCCCCCCCCCAACTTAATCAATCTCTTGCGCTATGAGCTCCCACAGCTAACCTCGCCGCCACCATAGTCACTGGTGCCAACCAGGGTATTGGTCTGGGTCTTGCTGAGGTCTGCCTCCACAACGGCGCCGGCACTGTCTACTCGCTCGACATCTCTGAGCCTGCTGAGGACTTTGCCAACCTGGAGAAGCAGTTCCCCGGCAAGTTCAAGTACATCAAGACCGATGTCACCAACGAGGAGTCGGTTGCCGCCGCCCTTGACCAGGTCCTTGCCAACGAGGGCCGCTTCGATGGCATGATCGCCAACGCCGGTGCCACCAAGCACCAGCCCGCCCTCGACTTCACCATGGACCAGGTTGAGAAGCTCTTCAAGCTCAACGTCTTTGGCGCCTGGAACTGCGCCACTGCCGCTGCCCGCCTGTTCATCAAGACCAAGACCAAGGGCAGCATCGTCTTCACTGCTTCCATGACCAGCTACCGCCCCAACCGTGCCGCTCCCTCTGCCCCCTACGGTGGCACCAAGGGTGCTGTCCGCAACATGACCCACACTCTGGCCATGGAGTGGGCTCAGTACGGTATCCGTGTCAACAGCATCTCCCCCGGTTTCGTCAAGACCGCCCTGACCTACTACGTCGAGACCAGCCCCGACTGGGACACCAAGATGAAGTACTACGGCGGCATGCCCCGTCTGGCTCTTCCCCAGGAGCTCGGTGGTGCCTACGTCTACCTCCTGAGCGATACTGCTACTTACACTACCGGTATTGATATCCCCATTGCCGGTATCGTCGGTGCCTGGTAAGCGAGGTTTGGGTATTAAAAAAAAGGGAATTATTGGGTTATGAGGAATGAAAACTGTACATGTGATAAAGAAGCATTCGTATTATAGACAAATGGTACAATAGACCATCATTCATCCTTTACACGACGTGTATTTTTTTTCATTAGGCTCCACATTAGAGCCGCGTGTATGTGACAAATGACATTGAAACAAAGCAAGCAAACGCGCCAAGGGCCCAGACACCAACCACATGGGATCACCGTTCACTGGGCTACCAGGCCCAGGGGAGCAAGGGTCTTGGCATGATGCTTGCAGGAAGTGGACAGGGTCGTCTCATGATGCAGTAGAAATTTTTGGTGACCAGGTTGGCCGATACAAAACGTGTTGACTTGATAATTAGAGGTCCAACACAGATCTGACGGGCCCAATTGACGTTCATTCTCATAATTGCGATGTCGTCGTTTCTAATGAATGTGGAATCAAAGCCATACGATGGGTATTCGTGATTATACGAGCATCCAGTCCCGGTTGACTAGCCGCACACTGGGCCCTCCTATTGGCACCCGTCCAGCCTATTCCCACTGGGCCGCACGAACGGCTACTGCAAAAAGCAATATTTTCCGTGTACCTACAGTAGTTTATCTTCCCAGAACGGCAAGGTGTGTGAGAGAATGGGAGGGAGGAGGGCATGATGGAGGGTGTGGTCCTATTGCCCTGAGGTGGCGTGGTTGGCATAATTTTACTCGACAACGGGACGTCCGGCACAATACCCAATCCGAAGCTATATGGGGTAGTATTGCCTCTTCTGGAAAGAGTTATGAGGAGCATAAAGTGTTATTCCACCGTTTGTGGGTGTGTTTCTGGGGGTTGGTGATTATCTAATGAATATCTACACCATGTAGTGTTCTTATGTAAACACCGAAATTTGATGTCATGCGACACTAACAGCAAGTCACAACAGCCATGGTAGCGCAGATTTGATAAACCATTTTGTATTCATATTCATGTTCTACGTAAACTTCAGGCCTTTCCAGCCGAACCGGTCACGTCCAGCTGCCACTCAACCAACCTCCTCGTCTCCTCAATGGACTTCTCAAAGGCACCGGTCACAGCCAGCTTAGGAGCCTGCTCCTTGAGGAAGACCAGGTAGTCGTCAAGAACCAGCTTGTTGACGTTGATCTTGGAGCACCCTCCCTTGATACAAGTCTGCATGATATCGTTGGGGAAGTCGTTTGTACCATGCAGCACCACGCGCACCCGGCCGTTGACCTTTTCGCGGATCATCTTCAGGCGGTCGTAGTCCAGTACGGGGCCGCGCTTGCCATATTCACCGTGGACGTTACCAAAGGCCGGGGCGAGGAAATCAATACCTGTGGCGATGAAGTCCTCGACCTGCTCTTCGGTGGTCAGGGCACCCTCAAGGTCGGCGGTATCGGCGATGCCGTCCTCGCCTCCCTCGATTCGGCCGGGCTCGGCCTCGGTGGTGATGCCACGGGCGTGGCAGTAGGCGACCAGCTCCTTGGTCTTAGCCAGGTTCTCCTCCATCTCATAGTGCGACATGTCGACCATGATGGAGTCAAAGGGGAGCTCGTCGGCCGCCTTGCGGATCATGTTCTCGTCTTGGGCGTGGTCGAGGTGGACAGCGATGGGGACCGAGGCGTTCTTGGCGGCCTGGGCGGCGGCGTGGACGAGGAGGCCATCGGAGGCCGTGATGGCCCAGGGGAACACCTGGATGATGAAGGGGGCCTTCTTGGCCTCGGCGGCGCGGACAAAGGCGACGATGTGCTCAATGTTGTAGCTACACAAGGGGGGTTGGCAAATGAGCACGGCAAGTTCAGAAATTGACAATCTTAGATCGGGTTAGGCTCACGCAATGGCAGCAACGACGCCGTATCCGCCCTCCTCGGCGGCCTTGAGGATCTGGTACGTCTTGTTCTGCTCTTTCCAGCTCATGTTTGCGGAATTTCTGGTGATCTGACTTCTTGTGGTTGAGGAGTTGGATAGGGCCGGGATTGAGCAATTGATTGAGCTCTGAGGATGCAATAATTGGATCTAAGGTTGTTCTACTTGGGGGAATACGAGGCAATGGTTTCCGGACGGCGTCTCCTTTTGCCCTTTCACGAAATCTCTGCCATCCACGTGCAGCATGCTGCGACGAGACGAGGTTTTTTTTTAACCCATCGTTGCGCGACTCAATTGAGCTTCGAGTTGCCTCTTCTCGCGTCGAGGACGCCGAACTTACTCCACCCACGCGCCCACGTCACCGTGCCTCGACCTATGCATAAAACCCGGCAATGGCTTCCCCATTTGCCACTAGCCGGACAGGGGGTTTCCTTCTCCGCATCAGCTTTCTGCACTAGCCCTCGTCTCGGGGCACAGGTGCAGG
This sequence comes from Calonectria naviculata, assembly GCA_003031705.1. Classification (NCBI taxonomy): domain Eukaryota; kingdom Fungi; phylum Ascomycota; class Sordariomycetes; order Hypocreales; family Nectriaceae; genus Calonectria; species Calonectria naviculata. The sequence goes on along the minus strand of NAGG01000198.1, from coordinate 15,370 downwards.
CAAGCAAGTTGGGGAATCCAAAAGGCGGAGGAGTGAGCAGCCATGTATGATGCGTCTCGGTCGCGGGGACATGGGGGCGAGACGGGTACCGCAGAGGTGCATCATGGCGGTTCATCATGAGGCCATTAATACAGCTAGCTTCGGGAAAGTGGCTCATGATAGAAAGATGATGCGTTTCCGTTTCACGCTCTGCACCCGATTGTAACTGCTCTATCTCATTCACCTCGATTTTTTTTTCTTCCCCGTCTTATCCTACTCTATCGCAAATAATACGCAAAATGGGTCTCAAGATCGTCCTCGGCGGTGATGATGCTGGCTTCGACTACAAGTCCACCATCATCAAGGACTTGAACGCCGACCCTCGTGTTGAGTCGACTGAGGATGTCGGCCCCAAGGCCTCCACCGACAAGACTGCCTACCCTCACTTCGCCATTGCTGCTGCTGAGAAGGTTGCAAGCGGTGAGGCCGACCGGGCCGTCCTCATCTGCGGCACCGGATTGGGACTCGCCATTGCTGCCAACAAGGGTAAGTCGTCTTGAGAACCGATTGTCCTGTTCCGATCTAACTCAGGTCTAAAGTGAAGGGAGTTCGTGCCGTGACCGCGCATGACAGCTTCAGCGTTGAGCGTGCCATCAAGAGCAACAACGCCCAGGTTCTCTGCCTTGGCCAGCGTGTCATTGGCATTGAATTGGCCAGGCGCTTGGTCAAGGAGTGGTTGGGTTACGAATTCGACGAGGTATGGCCCCATAAAAATGTGCAGCTTTCATGAACCCTGTAACTAACCGTTTCCCCGCAACAGAGCTCGGCCTCCGCAGACAAGGTTAAGGTCATCACCGACTACGACAACAAGAACAACGCATAGACGTGCTGCTGCGAGCGACGAAAGATGACCATCGCGGAACCGAAATCGACCGTCGTCGGGAGCTGAGAGGCTCCGGCGTCATGAGATTCATAAAAAGAAGAAAAAAAATACAAATGGTTTTGGAGCCATCAATAGATTTGGCGCATATAGATTTTTGGGTCATGCTGCATTGCCGTCTTGGTCTACCCTGCGCCATTCTGCCAGCAAGTCGTTGCGAATGGTTGACATGGGCCAACCAGTCCGCTCCTCGCAGGCATTGACTAGAGTTATGATCGCGTTCCTTTGGGCTGGTTCTTGTACACAAAGTCCGGCTAAAAGAGGACAGTGTTAGTCTTAGACGTGAAATGAGGCATGTTTTAATGAAATAGAAGCACATTGCTATTCGGACCAGCAAACCCACGATCAAGACGCATCTTGTCACCTTGAAAGTGAAATGACGAAAGAAATCTCCATCGCAGCAGTAAGGAGTTAGACTGGGGTCAGCTTAAAATGGACGAGGTCTTGGAATTGGGTTCAGAAATTCTAAACCTTGCGTCAATCCTAAAGAAATGCCAATCCCAAGGTTGGCGTCCAGTAAACTCCGCACGTGGATGGCTTCAAGTTATGACGAATGGCATGCAACGAATAGCAACAATTTTGGGGCAATGTGGAGCGAGGGGTAGGGTTGACGAACCTCCAAATAGACAATGGGCAGCAATAATCTGACACCCTTCATCTTCTAGTGCCATGGCAATGCCGCAGATGGCGGTTACCGAATCTGACAAAGTCCTCTGATCAGGCAATTAGCATGAGCCATTGGTCCTAAAGGGAGAAATTCAGAGTCACGGGGTAGACAAACTTGTGTTTTAAGATAATGGCCAAATCCAGGCTCAGGTGGTCGGTGTAATGTGATGAGAATCTTGGCAAAGTTGTATACCATGATGGCAACCGCAAAGCTAGGGGGGTGTATCCAGATGGGCTGGAACGGGCACTTTTCTGCATCCGCCTCGCGTTTTGGAGAAGGTAGGGGCCGGAACCCCGGGCCCAGGTATGGTTTCCACGCCTCCAACATGCCCAGCAGCTCTGAGCCGGCCGTCGCCCTGGCGCGGAGCACCTCAGCGTCGGACGAGGCCGGGTCTCCAAATGGGTTGGTGTCCCCCGCAGCGGAGTAGTTGACGGCCTTGCTGAGGAGGAAGACAGCTCGGTCGGCTAGTTCATGCTGGGTCATGTCGGCGTACGTCTTGGTGGGGATCCAGAAGCTGTGGCACTTGCGCTTCTCCCGGAACGCGGCCCAGATATCTTGCCGCAACCACGCCCACCAGACCGCTTGGCGGAGCCCCCCACTCTCACCGTCCACATCCTGGCTCCGTTGGATCCAGAAAACGCCCTTGAGATGACGTTGCCAGCCAGACGCAGACTCGTCCAACATTTCGTATGTGGAGATGATGATGGCGGTTGCGAGAATTTCCTCTGAGTTGGTGTAAGTGGGCGAGTGGAGGGCAGTCTGCACGTAGTGGAGCGTCTCGTAGTAGTACTGTATAGCCTGCGCGTGTGCCGTGCTGGTCTCCACGCCAGGTGAAGTGTCCGTGGTTCTCTTGCTCATGGCATCATGGCGAGAGGTAAGAGCCAGGATAGCTTTCATGAGGCCCAGGTTGCGTAGCTAACGAAGAGGGTAAATTGATGTCAGAATGCAGTTGAGATTAAGTTGATGCTGATTGCCACATGCAAGAGCTGCAAGACCTGGCGAATCCAACAAAAAAAGGGGGGGGGGAGAGAAAAGAGATAGATGGGAATACTCACTGCCAGCCTCGTAGCGTAAGTGGAGAAATGGCGTTGAGGGTCTAGTAAATCTAACCACGAGGCTGCGTGTTCGGCAAACTTGCGGAACAGAACGGCCTCGTGGTCCAGCAGCACGATGTCCTCAAATTCTTGCCAGCCATACTCGGCACTGGAGCCAGATCCAGTGGCTAAGTCCGATAGCCTTTGGTATAAACCACCGCTATTTACGGCTCCCTGGTTCTTGACGGTCGTCTCCTGGGTAGGGCTTGGGGCCAGGGAGAAGCCGGCGTCAGCCTGGGCGGCATCGGAGGCCAGTAAGTCCAACCACCGAGTGGATGCCCCGCCGGCGGTTAGCAGATCGGACGTGTCCGGTGAATAAACGATGTAAGGCCGCTCTTCCGGTATCCTCGCCATGGTGCCGAGATTGGCGGAAGGCGAGGGCCCACCGCGGGGGACCTGGGTCGGCTCTGGTGGAGCCGGGAACGAGGGAGCGGCCGAAGCAGCATCCAGGGGCGCCTGGGTCTGGGGCATCTGGGCCTGGGGGCTCTGGGTCTGAGTCTGGGCCGGAGGTGGCGCAGTCATTGGTGGGACGTTGGGTCCATCCGGGGTGACGGTGACCGCTGGGAGTGGACGCGGCCGATGCGCGGCTGTTGTGGTTGCTGTCGAGGTTGAGGCTGTAGCTGCTGGGAAGGACGGTGATGCAGATGCGGCTCCCGGCGGCCTGTCAGGGCCATAAATGCATGTCTTGCCTGCGAGCGTGCAGGATCCACAGATGGGAACTAGAAGCTTGAAGGTCAGCAGGCTTGTCCTCTGGCAGGGTTATTGCTTGCGGCTCCGGCGTGCGTACCTTGCTCGTCGCACTTCTTGTGTCGTTGTCGACATGTCAGGCTGGCATTAGCCGGTTAGCCAATTGCCCATCAACTCGTGTTCCCAACGGAAAAAGAAAAGTCAAAAAGTTTTCATTTAGATGAATCTCCATAGGGCCGCGTTTCACCTTCGACTTGAAGGGATCGTCACAATTGAGTTTGGGTGAAGTGAGTGTGAGTGATCCACTGGATCCTGATCCATATCCATCGGAGGGGTTGAGTCCCCACGTCGTCAAACCCATCAATTCGGGTCGTGATATGTGTGCTGAGACATCAAACTGGAACACCCGTATGCTTCTTACCATCCGGTCTTGGTCCTCAAGCCGCGGCTACGGCTCTTGCGAGGCTTCTTGCGCGGTGGCTGCTGCACCTTGCTGTCCGATTCTGGAGCTGAACTCATGCTCGCAACAATGGCCCCCTCCCTCCTCTATCTCTCTCTTTCTCGTCTTGGCTGCTGTAAACGGCGATGCGAGCCACGCGCGAAACGGGGAGCCCTGAAGCTGCAGTCAGACGGGCAAGCGTGTAACGCTGCTGTGGTGGTGATGGGCGAGACGGGGGGGGCTGACTGCGCGGTAACGAGCGTGAAGGCGTATGAGAGGCGGGAGAAGCAATGTTGGGGTGCGCGTGTCGGGGCATCCTGGGGATTTTATCGTAGGTTCGGAAAAGCTGCTGACAGGGACCATGGAATTCGGGCTCCCCACCCCCTAAAAAATTTCCATCCCCGTGTCGCGCGCCGCTTGCCGGTTAAGCTTGAATCCAATTCGAGCTCCCCAGTGCGGCACTGGATACCGCTTGTGCCAATTGAAGGGCAGAAGAGCGGCAGCAACAGCTTCAACAAGAGGGGGAACGGGGTAATGAATCGCGGTCAACCTCGCATCGAAGCCCCCCAATATGGACGCTGGACTATGCCATGTCAGTCAGCCAGCGTCCGCGTGCGCAATCGCAATTTTCACGAGACCCGCGGTCAATTGGCAAACATATGAATGCGGGCAGGGTCCGAACTACGAGACCTGCAAACGTGCCACTTCTGACATTTCACTGACCTGACTCTCTCTCGTAACGACATGTCGGACAAGCATTACTTTCCTGAGACCGCGGCGAACCAGCTGGTTCCCAGGTACCTTAGAGCTCTTGTGCGCGGCACCCCGCAGCTGTCGCTCATTGAGTCGGAGAGAGTCGTGTACAACAATCAGCATGATCCTTCACGAGTAGCAATCATTAGTGGTGGTGGCTCTGGCCATGAGCCCGGCTGGTCTGGCTACGTTGGTGATGGCCTGCTGTCTGGTGCTGCGTGCGGCGACATCTTCGCCAGCCCCAGCACCAAGCAGGTGCTCGCCGCCATGGCTGCCACGCCCTCGGAGGAGGGCACCATTCTGATGATCACCAACTACACTGGCGACCGCCTGCATTTTGGCCTGGCCGCCGAGCGTGCAAAGGCGTCCGGCCTCTCTCCTAAAGTAGTCGTGTTGCCGGCAACAGACGACGTGTCGATCCCCAGAAGCAGGATCCGCGTTGGCAGACGAGGCCTTGCAGGCCATGTTTTGAGTACGTATTTGCGGCAAAAAAAAAAAAAAGACCACATCCCCGTCTTTTTTGTTCTTCGCCTCCCCAGGTGCCCCAGCTTTTCCCCCAGACCAGGCTAACACTGTGGGTTTCGCAGCTCTCAAGGCGGTCGGTGCGGCCGCACAAGCCAAGTACTCGTTCGAGCGATGCGTCGACGTCGGCAGGGCCGTCAACGACAGCCTGGTGACCATCGGTTCAGCCCTCGACCATTGCCACGTTCCCGGCCGACAAGCCCACGACACAATCGGCAAGGATGTGTGCGTTGTTGGAGCCGGTATTCACAACGAGCCTGTAAGTGATTTGTACTCTGCATGGCAATGCGCACACCTCACTCCTGCTCCGCTCCTGATGGCAGTGCGTGAATGCTAACTCCACTAATAACAGGGCGCCGAGCACCTCTCGCCATTCCCCTCAGTCGAGTCCCTCATCGACCACTGCTTGAAGCGGCTCTGCGACCCCAACGACAAGGAGCGATACTTTGTCAACTTTGACAACAAGGACGACCAGGTCATCCTGCTCATCAACAACTATGGCGGCCTGTCCAACCTCGAACTCGGCGCGCTTGCCGACGAGGTGATCGCTCAGCTTGGTATGCAGCCCGCGATGGATTCACCAACTTCAATTGACGTCAGCTAACCACCATCAACCTGCAGAGTCGACATGGAAGATTCGGCCCGTCAAGATTTACTGCGGCACTTTTGAAACATCGCTCAACGGCCCCGGCTTCTCCATCTCGCTCAGCAATGTTACCCAGGCGGCCCGGGATGCCAAGGTCGACGTTTCGGCCCTCATTGAGCTGCTTGAGGCCAAGACGGCCGCTACCGCCTGGCCTAACTCTCCTCCCGAGCCCGTTGACCCCTCCAAGGACTCCGCCGCCAACAGCAAGGCAGTGGATATGGAGCCTTCGATCGCTACCGAAGCGGACATTAAAGGTTTGTCGCCGTTATCCAAGAATTACAACAACAACTTTGCGGCTAACCAATCCCTACAGTCGACCCCGCTCTCCTCGACGCCGTACTCCGACGTGCATGCGAAGCTGCCATCGCGGCGGAGCCCAAGCTGACTGAGTGGGACATGGTTATGGGCGATGGTGACTGTGGTGAGGCTGTCAAGGGCGTGAGCGAGGCCATCATCGCTCTCCTCGACGGATCGCCCAGCATTGCCGCCAGCGGTTCCATCTTTACTGCCCTCTTCGCCATTATCCAAGCCGTTGATGACATGGGTGGCACCCTGGGCGCCATTTTCGGTATCCTGCTCAGCGCCTTTGCGTCCGAGCTCCAGAGCTCATCCACCCGCGACGGCCTCTCCTCCACCCTCTACTCCACCGCCCTCGCTGCCGCGACTGAGTCTCTCAAGAACTACACTGCCGCCCGCGAGGGTGACAGGACAGTCATGGACGTCCTGCTGCCGTTCGCCGAGGCGTTTGCCAGCTCAAACGACTTCTCGGCCGCCGTCAAGGTCGCTGGCGACAAGGCCGAGGCGTCGAGGTATCTCAAGCCCCGGTTTGGACGGGCCACGTACGTGGGTGAGGAGAAGGAGCAGGAGCTCCCCGATCCCGGTGCCTGGGCTCTTTTTGAATTTGTCAAGGGCATGCAAAGCGGTTTGAGTCAATAGACTATTTACAAAAATTTGGCGGGTTATATGTAATTTCTCTAGTCAAAGAGTTTGGCGTTATGAAAACGATTAAATGGGAAGGGGAGCGTTTTTTTCCCCTGCAATTACCATTGGTTCCTTCCGCTAATCCATGTCTGTTTCCCTGTGTTATATGAAATCCTTGTGCTCGTCATGTCGTGATATCAACCCTGATCCTTCCGATAGTGGCTGCCTGCCGATCGTTGCTGCAACGGAGATGCCGCCGGCTATAAGGCCCTGTAAACATTTTTGGTAACAGCTACATTGAGGCAAAGGGCTGTGTTGATGGGACCGCTCTCCTTTATTGCCTATGACGAGTTCGTCGTTTAATTAGCCCAAAACGTCGTCATCGGCATTCGTGTTCATAAAGGCTGGTGCTTGGTGCAGGGTAGCCTAGTAACATTGGAAGTTGCGATTTGGGGAGCATCAAATAGCGAGTGCCCCTTTTCTATCTGGCTATGAACTTGTGCAATATTTATCGTGACTATGTATTTGGCTATCAATTGAGCTTTCGATTTGTTCCTTGATTGTCCATATTGCTCAAAGAATGTACCATGACACTCCAGATGAACCATAGTGAGTCCCGAGAGTGGCAATTAAAACTATTTATGACACCGACAAAATAGATAGGATTGTAGAGACATCGCTTATGTACACGTCTAATATATGAGATCAATTGAGTACCCAACCAGCTGCCCAAGAACAAAGCACAATGAGCGGGGACACGTGCCTGGCCCGGAACTTGAATTAGATTAAATCTAAAATAAAATAGCATTTGATCAGGTGCTTTTTTAGCCCTTCATCTCTTGTTCTAAAGGTTCTCAGTCGATCTGAGTTGTTCCTAGTCGGGCCATGCAAACCTGTATTAAGAATCTACGGATGGGAAGGACTAAACTTAGTTACATTTTGGTTCCTGATTATCTCATATTGTGTCGAAGTAGAGTTATTTCCCTTAAAGGATATCGTGGATTGCCGTAGTGCTAGGAAAGTCCGCTTCTTACTCGTTTTGTGCCAGGAGGTGGTAATAGAGACACGAGCCCGTCTTTCTTGTATATATAGTGCTTACACCCAACCAGCACCTTCAGAACAAGCAAAACTAGAAATATACACATTTACATAGATTTTTATAGGAGATTATCAAGTGCCTTGGTAACAATCGACAAGTGGTGGCGACGTCAGCTCGGATGACTTCCGCTCCAGGGTAATCTCATCAGCTCTTGAGAGTTACTCTGGCCATTCTTGCCCGTATTTAATCTGGGGTCTAGAACGATCTTGACATCCGGAGACGGCTGCTGCCACGTGGCTGGGAGTTCCTTTTAACGTGTATGCCGAGCTGGGCGAGTTGGAGGCCGGGTTCGGTACAGACCCACCTAATACAGACCTGCTTTCAGCAAAACAAACCCTGGGCTTCAGCATGCGTATTGTTCTTGTTTAGACGGGCTGCAAAATAGGTTCCAAGAGACACGAGAAGTTGCGACATTCGTATTCTCATGGACTGATTGTGTAGAGCACCAGAAGGTACTGTCTGCTCGATGTTGCGTGAAAATGTTGGCGCAGCCAGAGATTTCGCCACCGTTTTCTTCACAAAGCAAAAACTCTACTTGACAAAGGGAAAGGGGCAGGGGATTTGATCCCAGCTGTTCGGTTCTGAACTGAAAAATTTACCCGCCGGGATTGGATGCGGCGCTGGCGTTGATATGCATCCCCGAAACTCTGCCATGTTCTAGCTGAGCAGCCACTCACGCTTTCAAGCAATTGAGTTGCGTAGCTCGCCATCGCATTCCAATATATCAAAAAAATCGTGCGAGGCGGGCGGTTCGATAGGGATCCCCTTTCATGCGAGGATCGTGAGAAATCGGGAGAAACCCTTGAGCAACGCGACTGCAGTTACACCTGGAGAGTCACGAATGGCTCCAGTAGGGTCAAGTGAATGGGCTTCATAGGCGCAAGTGGCTGTCTAGACCAAAAGTTTCTGCTCAGTGTTGAACTTAGTTGGCAAAGTATATCTCCCCGCTGATTCTAGCCCACGGCCCAGTCGTTCTGAGGCGTGGGATTCGTGCTTTGAGTAAACGCACGCATTACTCGATGCGGCTCATCACCACTCAACCAGACCAAAGTTTACTTGGCCCCAGGAGGAGACGCTTTCCCATTGAGCGTTTTCGGATCCCTTCTCACTGGAGAGCGATCAGCAACCTGGTGACCGCGGTCGGGCTATTATTGTTTTAAAACTCTACCTCTCCTCCTCTTTTCCTTATTGATCACCCCCGTCATCGACTTGCAGGTTGTATTTCAAGCACTCAACCATGCATTCCTCGGCACCATTCGCAGTAGTGTTCAGCCTTGTCGGCACCACTCTGGCCTGCTCCCGTGTGGCCTACAAGGCTGGCAATAATGGCCGTTTTACCGTCGGCCGATCCCTCGACCACTTCTCAGACACAAATACCACCATATGGGCCTTCCCCGCGGGGTCTAGCCGCTTCGGAGCCGTCCAGGACAACCCCTTTACGTGGGAATCCAAGTACGGCACCGTGTCGGCTGTTATCTTGGATGTGACTTATACCGAGGGTGTTAATACCGAGGGCCTTTCGGGCAGCGCCTTATTTTCCCTAGAGAGCGTCTTTGAGAAGAAACGTGAAGAGGCCCGACCCAGCATATTCTCCGGTGTGTGGCTGCAGTACTTCCTTGACACATATGCCTCGGTCGCCGAGGCCGCAAAGGACTATTGCCCGAGCGAGGGTGGCAAGCAGCCCTTCCAGGTTATACCCAACCTTGTCCTGACGGGCGACTCAGCGCCAGTGTCTCTCTCTCTAACGGACACCAAGGGGGACAATCTCATCGTGGAGTTTGTTGACGGCGAGCTTAAGTGCCATCACTCTAAAAAGTACACTGTTGTGACGGATGGCCCGTCATACGACGACCAAACGTTCCTCAATGCCTACTGGAGTCCCATTTCCACAAAATCGCTGCCGGGATCAGCCCGGGGAGGAGGTTTGTCCACTTCTTATGCCTTGATGTTTCACGAATAACCAACTGACACCTTCACAGACCGCGCCGTGCGCCTGACTCAGTACAACCGGCAGGTCCCCAAATCACCAGATCAGGAAACGGCTTTGGCTTACACGTCCGGCATGGTCCGTGCCGTAAGTACTCCGATGAGGCCTGTCGACCAAGAGAAGCCCGGCAATGCCAACGTGTGGCCGACTCGCTGGCGCATGTACACCGACGTCAAGACACTGACCGTCTACTACGAGAGTGCCACTGATCCGGTTTCGTTCTCTTACAGCGTCAAAAAGCTAAGCCTTAAAAAGGGAGGAAAAGCAAAGCTGCTGAAGGTGACGGGCATCCCATGGAGCAAGCGCGTGGGCGACATGACGGACGTGTTTGAAGATGTGAAAGGAAACGAATGCATCTACACATCCTGCACCTAACGAAAAACGAAGCATATCCATAGAGCATAACAAAAACAGTAATAATCATAATAAAATAACCATAGAAGGAAAGCGAGAAATCCGCTTATCCCCACAGGACGTCCAAGCGAAAGAATTCTGGTTTCTATTGTAATCTTGAGCGATATGTATTGTGGATATTTAAATGACTACCTACGTTGCTCTTCATCGACATCCCCTACCGCCATCGACTCTTTTTCTCTCTCACTTCTCACCTCCGTATAAGCATGTCCGCCAACACCCTTCATCTCTCATCTAAGAGCTCGCACCCTTGCGGATCAGGTCGTTTCGGATACTTCAGCTTCTCACTTCAGCTTCCCCTTTTCTGTCACCTATGCAGTGGCGCACAGATAAGCATAGCAGCGCCAAGCCATGTAACACCCGCGGCACTGTATCGGGGGGGCATCTCCAGCATATGGGATTCATCATTTTTGTTTGCACGTTCTAAAAGCTCTTCCTTTTTGATCGGGCATCTCGTCACTCGTCTCTTCGTCCCCGGGGAATATTGGCTCCTGCCCTGATGTGAAAGAGGAAGGGGGATATAAAAAGGGGGTAAACAACTCCAGCCACTAATTCTCCGGTCACTCATCTCCAATATCTAACTTAACTAGCGCCGCCATTAATGCCACCGGGGGCACCAGCAAGCGCAGCCTGCTGCTGGGCGAGGAGCTGGGCCTGCTGGGCAGCAACCTCGTCAGCCTTGACCATGACGTTCTGGATCACGCCTTGATCGTCAGCAGAGAGGTGGCCCGCAAGTGTGGCGTAGAACTGGGGCTGCTCTTGTTGCATCTCTGCAAAGTGGCTCTGGTTAGAACGCCATGGAAAGGCCTCGGGGGGTGGGGTTACATACTCATAAGGGTTGCACGGAAGAGCTGGTAGGGCTCAATCTTGTCAAGAGGAGATTCGAGGAGAACGCTATCCTCGCCGAGATCGTCATCCTCAACGTCATCGATAGCACGACTAAACTTTTGAGCCTGGTCAAGGTTGTTAGCAAAAGCTTCGTACTTGGTGATAACTGAACGGGTCTTGCCTCTTCGTTGAGGAACTCTAGGTAAGCGGTGCTCTCATCCTTCTGTTCGTTGGTCTCGCCTTCATTGACTTCCTCTTCGGCGTTCCAGTTGGCATCATCCTCATCCCACTCATCATCCTCACCGTAGTCATAAGTGGACTCGAGGTGGAAGTCATCGCGGAGCGCCTCCTCGCGGTCTGTAGAATATCAGTATCAATGGCAAATTTGGATCAAATGAGTGGTGTCGTACTCTTCATTGCATTAGGCAGGGTTCGGAACAGCTCAGTGATTCCCTGGAGTAGGCGTGGCCAGCCAACAGAGACGCTGGCGGGAACCTGGTCGTGGTTAAGGTTAAGAAGTGCCGAGATGGCGACGATGCAAAGTTTCTTGTCGTGGACTCGGGTGAAAGAGGTCATGCTGCCAAACCAGAGGCTAAAGAATCGGTTGGTCCAGCCCTTGGCCTCGAGCACTTGGAGGGTGAGGAGGGGGTTGTAGTGAATGGAGTTGATGACCATCTCCATGAGGTGAATACGGTAGCTCTTGACCTTGACGTCCTGTGTGGCCAAGATGTTCATGGCCATGTTGATGAACCCCTCAACGCAGCTGTCGATTTGACCACGCAGACTGAGCATCATGGCTTCAGCCAGCTTGCATGCACATATCCGCTCAACACCGCCTTGGATGCTGTCGGTGAACATATCCGCAACCATCGAGAAGAGGGCCTGTGTATACTCGGGCTTCTGGGCCAACTGAGGAGCTCCGAACTGAACGAAGTTGTCAAGAGCTGGAAGCATATCCTCCAAGTAGTACTCAGCACCAGCCTTGAAGGTAGTGTGGATGAGTTCGAAGGCCTGCCACATAGTAGGGGAAATGGCCTTAGCAGCAAAGGTGCAGCTATCAATGATTTCGAACACTTCGTTGTAGAGATCTGAAAAAATGTCAGCTTGTAGATCCACCATAGCACTCAAAGCACAAACATACCGTAGAGCTTGTTCTCAAGAGTAACCTTGATTACAGGCATGAGGACAGCCTCAATGTGAAGGAGGACATCGGGTGTGCTCTCAAGAGTAAGGATTAGGGTACCAATGGTTTGCAACACGCCAAGGGCAGTGATGCTCTTATCGTCGTACTCGTTGTACAGTTCGCCATCATCGCCGACCTTGCTCTCCTTCTCAAGAAGCTCCCGAACAATTCTCATATAAGTGTCTCGGAGCTGTTCGCTTAGGGCAACGGCGAAAGGAGTCAACTCGGTAGCAAAGACCTCAACAAAGTCCTCCATAACATTGGCCAAGGCATCAATATCAGCCTCGTTGGCAAGCTTGAGTAGCTGCTGCATAATGGTGGGGATGTTCTGCTGCATGCTGGTACGGATGACGTCGTGTCGAATGAGAGGCTGCAAAGCGAGCGCGGCAGTAACACGGACGGGAAGCGCCGGATCGGCCATGCAGTCCAGAATGTGGCGGTAAATAGTGAGAAGGTTGTTTTGGTCCTGGAAGTTGAGTTGCTCAAACTTCTCAATTGTGTCGCAGGCACGAGCGCGGAGGTAACCCTGAGGGCTGGTGAAGTCGGGGAAGACATATCTGACAAGGAAATACTCAACCTGGTCGGCGATGGGGCTCTTCTTTCCAAGGATGACGGGAGCGAGGGTGGCAATCATCCTCAGAGCACCTTCCTTGGCAATGTGGTTCTTCTTGTCATCAGGGGCCTGCTCGTACTCGTTGACCACGGCATTGACGAAGGTGAGAATCTCAAAGGTTTCCTTTCGGCGGTTCTTGGTTAGGTTAACCAGGAAGTTGGTGGCGGCGACGTCAGGAGCGGAAGCCTCCTCGAAAAAGTTGAGCTTGCGGTGTAGATACTCCTCGGGCTCATCCTCAAACTTCTCGATATCCTCCTCGGTCAGGCACAGAACAGGAAAGACAAAGTGTGTGACAAGGTTGGTCAGGTGAGGCTTCAGGTGCACCCACATCTCCTTGGGTCGTACAGACTCGTCGAGGAAGACGAGGGTATAGGACAGACAGGGCCGGCTTAGCCAGGAAGTCTTGGCGACCCATTTCTCAATCTCCTGCAAGTAGTGCTTCAAAATCTCGGGAGCAATGTTTGAGGTGAAGTCTTTGGCAAATCGCAGAGCCTCCTCGCCTTTTCCGGGGTTCGTAGGATTGCCGTGTCTGCAGAAAAGGTTAATTAGCACGAGCGCAGGACATTTGAGGGATTGCTTCAAGTTCAGCCGTACCGGATGAAGAGGCGGTTCAGGTTGAAATAAGCCCACTTCTTGGCCTTCCACCAGTGGTGCTTTTCACGGTCATACTGGTCACCTGCCAAGGCATTGGCAGGGCAGACTTTGGAAACGGTCTGGAGGAAAACAGTGCACCAGGCAATGTTGACATCGTGTTGTCGCAAGAAAGGGGAGAGCTCCAGCTGTACGGGAATCGTGTTAGCGTTAGCTTCAGGGGCTTTAAAGGATCGAAATGGAGATATCGCACCCAGGTCGCGTGCTTATAGGCCTTGAGGGCCAGGTGAAGCATCTCACCGGCCTCGTCGCTCTCCTGATTCACAAGCTCGTTACAGATGGCAAGCAGGCGAGGGAAGCTAGCCTCGACAATCTTGTCAAAATGTTGGCGGTCGTCGCTATCGGTGGACTTGTAGCGGAAGGCACGGCAGATGGCAAGAAGACATTGCAGGCCAGCCAAAACGGAGCTGGGAGTGTTTGTGTTGAGCAATTCGAGGGTAAAGTCCATGAAGCGAGGCCATCGGGCGGGGAAGTCATATTGAAGGATGCGCTGCAGAACGGGTATGAGCTGCTGGCGGACGAGGGGCTCGGAGGCAGCGAGGATGGGCAGTAGGCGGTCTCGGACGCGAGCCTTTTCATCTTCGGCGATGAGAGTGGCAGGTGCTTCGGTGGTGTATCCTTCGGCCTGATACCAGGCTCGATTGACACGGTTCTTTACATAGATGACGGCTGGAGCATGGTGTTAGAGGCGGTGGAGGGTATGTGACAGGAGTCGCAGGAGAACAGGGGGGACTAGGGGGACGTACTGGAGAGGCGGACACTGGCCTCTTGCTCAGCCTGGATGATGTCAAGAAGGCAGTCGAGAAAGCCGGGCTGCTCGTCGATCTGCGGGAGACAAAACGGACGTCAGTGTTGATTATCTCGGGGCAACGTGAGAAGCGGGGAGTTGGGCAAACGCAGGTGGCACGAGGACAAAGTGATTTGAGGAGCAAACAGAAGAGACGTCATAGGGGCAGGAGGACTGTCCCTCGAGGCCGAGGCGGGCGTGGCCAAGACGAAAGGCGGGAGCCACAGAACAAGCGGGATTGGGTTTGTATTGGGGCTTGGAGGGAGAGGGTTTCTGGACGCACCTGTTTTAGCTGGATCTCGGCGCGCCGTCTGTTGTCGGCGTCGGGATCCAAGCTAGCAGCGAGCAAGGCCCTCACGGCAGCGGGATCCATGGTGACAGAGGGGAGGGCGGATGGTTTTCGAGGTCGAGGGGCGACGACGACGAAAGGTGGGAGGTGGGAGAGGCAGGATCTGTCAAGTCAGGTTTGGAGTGGGCGGCGGGTGCGGATGGCGGGGCATCTAGCAGCCGTAGTGGCAGGCAGTACGTACTTGGGCCTGGATACTGGCAACTCACACACGCACACACAGACCAGACTGGCGGATGAACAGACACACGAGACAAGACAAGAACCCAGGCAAGATAGAGATGGCAACTAACAGGTTGTGGAAGAGGTACTCGGCGCCAAGGCCTGTATTATAATAGTGCCAGTGTCAGTGTCAGTCAGCGTCGACTGTTTTATGTCAGTCAGAGCCAGGCACGAAAAAAAAAAAATTGTTAGCGGATAGGCACGCCCAGGCACTATGTTCTACCAACAACCAGCAACCAACAACAACAGAACGGCCAAGGCACCGCGAATCCACTACCAGCGGTGCGTGTGGCCCCCCCCCCCCCTTGCAAACCAAGGAAAACAGAAGACTTCGAGAATTGGCGGCGATTTGGATTTTGACTTCCTTGTTGTGATTGGGACTGGGTAGGGCTGGGCAGCGGGCTCGAGTGGGACTGGGCGCAATTCGGCCTGGTTGTCGGTGTCGTGGTGCAGCACCTGGGAGAAAACACACGGCAACCCGTCTCTGAGAAACATCCCGTTTGGATGCGACCGAGGCGTGGTCCATCCATTTCATTTAGTTTTGTTTTGTTTAATCCCCCCCCCATCTGTTCTTTTCTTTTCTTTTCTTTTT